>PVIA01007378.1:0-84091 GCA_004024845.1 Tonatia bakeri | reverse complement strand
CATAGACAGTAGGGAGAAAATAGACAAGGGGAGGGTAGGAATAGTATGGGACATGTAGACACTAGAGAACTTATGACACATGGACATGAACTAAAGGGGGGAATGAGGGTGGGAGGGGATGGGCAGGGTGGTGGGGAGTGAGGGGGGAAAATGGGCCAACTGTAGTTGCATAATCAATAAAATAAAGAATTAAAAAAAAAAAGAATCTGAAAGCTGAAGCATATACTATGCTAAAAGGCTATGACCATCCAACTTTCATTTGTCCATGTAAAATCAAGTCCCTTAAAGAAATCAATCTTATTTTAACATGTTATCACTGGCTATGAACTACATCCATGATAACTAAATCACAAATGTTTAGCTCTATCCACTTGGAAAATTTTAATGAGGTGTAGCATATATACAATTATTAAACATAAAAAGAACTTACCTAAGGCAACGTGTGTTTAGAGGCTGAGTGCTCTTTAAGCCACTTAACAAGTACTCAATGTCATCAGTGAACTCTTGATTTTCACCAAATTCTACCACATCATTGAAGTGCTTCACATGCTGAACAACAGTGTATAACTGGGAAGAAAAAAATAAGTCCACCTCCTTTTTAACTATGAACTAGCATATTTAGTTAAATCTATGGGTGTGCTGCACTTTATTTAAGTATATAAAATCATTACAGGGCAACTAAAAGATGTTTTTAAAACACTAGTAGTACTAATACAAGATTAAGTTTGTGACTCAAAGCTGTGAATATCAGACATTAAAAAGCTAAATGTTACATACAGAAATCTATCCACGTGCAGTAAAACTATATGGCTGCTTACTTCTTTGTCTTCTTTTCTGCATTTTAGTGCAGTAACTATATCTTGGTAGGGCTGAGTAGGTATTGTCACAGTTTTTATCACTTTGGGTGGTGGTGCAGGAGCCTTAAAAACTCCATCATCTTTTTGATTTGGTTCCTTTGAAGACAGCCTCACCTATTGAAAAAGGTAGTTGGTTATTCTAAAATATATAAAAATAGTAACATCTTTTCTACCTAGCAAATTTAGCTTAAGAAAAAAGATGGAAGGACACCTCTGAAAGGTCATAAGGCATTTTTTTTTAAAGGTTTATTTCATTCTCATTTGAGGGGAGGAAAGGGGGGGGAGGAAAAGGGGGGTGGCGGGGAAGAGGCAGACAGACATCAATGTGAGAGAAACATCTGTTGGCTGCCTCCCACATGCACCCTGACTGAGGATTGAACCTGCCACCTGGGCATGTGCCCAGACCAGGAATCAAACTGGCAACCTTTTGGTTACAGGATGACCTGCCAACCAACTGAGCCATCCTGGTCACAGGGCAGTAATAAAAGATATTTTAAAATTTCATTCAGTACTAGGTAAGATTAATATATAGGTTTTACTAACAAAGAACCACTCAGGAATTCCTTCTATATTTTTTCAAACGTAACATTTCACACAATCTGTTGTTATTTGTCTCCAGAACCATTGGAAGGGATAAAGAACCACTAATTACTAATTCGCACAATGTGTTTTATACTAGTAAAAGGAGTTTCATATATTCAACTTAAGAAGAGAGCAAACTAACTACATGTTATATTTTAGAAAGATCTCTATTTCTGATTTTTGTTGTTAAAAAGAACTCACTCTTTGATAGCTCCAGATGAGTGAGGTGCTACCATTATCTAGAAGTATTAATGTATGGTCCTACCAGTTATTTTTAAGAAAGTATAATTTGATAAGAATCTTTTTCAACTGTGTTTTGAAGTGAAAGGTATTAACAGGAATGCAGGAAAAAGTCCTCCTCTAAAAAGCAAATTAACCACTCAAAGCCACTTTAAGATTGACTTAAGATGTAATTTATAATCCAGTTCTTAATAGTTAATACAAATTTCAAATATGGACTAATTTGCATTTTTAAAACTAAATACTATAATTCCATACGATGTGTGTCAGAAGTAAAAAGTGGCCAAATATTTTTTAAGGCTTTTACTTATAACCTAGTAAGAACAGAATTTTTATAATCCTGTCCACAATCTTTACTTTTCCAAAGAATAAAACTGAAGCCTCAAAATTTTAGTTAGGAAGTCCAAAAGAAACTGTTAGCCCTGACTGGTGGACAACCAAAAGGTTGTGGATTCCCAGTCAGGGCACAAGACTGGGTTGTGGGCCAGGTCCCCAACTGGAGGCATGTGAGAGGCAACTAACTGATGTTTCACTCCCTTTCCTTCTCCTTCCTTTCCCCTCTCTAAAAATAATAAAAAATAAACTGTTAAACAGGGAAGTCAGGGACTTTCCAATTATGTACAAAGATAGTAAATCAAACAAACACAAAATTAAAAAGTATAGTTCACTTACTGTGACACTCTGAGGTTTTACTACTGGTGGCCCAGGTAGTTCTTCTGAGTCCGGATGGTTCCAATGTCTGGCATTATATACAGCTTTTGTAGGAGACTACAGAAATGAGGGGAAAAAAAGTCAACTGTTTCCATATTTTGCATTCTTATAAAACTGTCTTATTTCATAAATAAGATTATAATGAATAATATAAATGCATAAGCATATACCCTAGCCAGAGCAGGTTACACAGTATCTGGCTTGTATTCCCACCATACTCCCATGCCTCTGCCTGATGGAGTCACTGTGGTATTCTGCCACAAAACTGACACTCAGTACTCTGAACAACTATTACCATCCAAGAGAAGAAATTAAAACTCTTACCAGGCTTGTACTAACTTACTAATCAATATAGTTCATTCAACATGTCCATTATTCCTCATGCTGCTGATTCACACCCCACGTTCCTCCGACCATGGAAATCAGGCAGCTTACAACAAGTGATAAAGGCCCATATTCATTTAAGTGGAACTGTTGTGACCAGATGAGTGCCATCATTCAAAAGTTTTCAAATTTTATAAACGTAAATATGGTACATATGCCACATGTTTCAAAACATAGTAGATTCTAAAGCAGTACTATATAACAGCATCTATGATTTCTGCATGAAAATGTATACATATTTACACTAAGTAGTATATTGCCTCACCTCAGTTTAGGGTAATTTGCTGGCAAATCTATTACTGTAACAATGAAAAAAACTTTCAATTTAATAATATGAATTTCAGAACTGAGAAGAACTGTGAGCCTGTATAACCAAATCCATAGGATTTAACCTGTATAAAAGGTACAAATCCTTACTTTCAAAGGAGACTGATTAAACAAAGAGCAAAACTATTTTGTCCATCCTTTATAAAAGTAATGTTAAAATTTGTCCTTTAATCTTCAAATAAATGGTTTGAATCTCATTAGAGATTTTGTCTTTATTAAGAGTACAATAATCAAATTTTCAGCACTACATAAAAAAAAAGAATGTAAGAGGAGAAATATACTTTAAGATTGGGAAAAATCTATATTAACCAATTAACCACCTGCCCTGGCTAGTGTGGCTTAGTGGGCTAAGTGCCGGCCTGTGAACCGAAAGGTCGCCCAGGTTCCCAGTTGGCGGTATGCAACCAACTGATGTTTCACACACTGATGTTTCTCCTTCTCCTTCCCTTACCCTCTCTGTAAAAAAAAAAATATTTTTTTTTTAATTCACCATCTTCCCTTACTAGCCCACAACAAACTAACGTAACTATAATTAAGATTCATACAAAGTTATCTTTTTTTGCAAATATATCTTCAAAATAACCATGTATGACATCAATATAACAGTGTAAATTCCACAAGAACTAGTATTTACAAGATAAAGTTAAAACTGATTCACATATTAAATGTGTTAAGAAATCTTTTTAATCCTTACCCAAGGATATGTTTATCGATTTTAAAGAGTGTAAGGGAGGGGGAGAAGGAGAAGGAGAGAAGTGGAAAGAGGTAGAGAGAGAGAGAGAAACATTAATGTGAGAAAGAAACACTAATTAGTGCCTCCCGTACATGCCCCAACTGGGATTGAACCCACAACCTCTTGGTGTACAGAACAATGATCCAACCAACTGACGCACCAGGGCTAAATGTGTTAGGAAATCATAATGTTAAAAAGAATCTTACTGTGAAACTTACATGAAGTAGAAAGTCTCTCATTTGTATTCAGTATATAGGCCCATTATTCTTGTGTAAAATGTTTGCAAAAAGTGATGATGCATTAGTAATCTAAAGCAATTTATGCACTCATGCAATAACTTAAGTCTCTTGAGACACAACCACATAGGCACTCAAGCATATGCTATATAACCTATATGACTACTAGGTGAGAGATCCCTCATTTAAGTAACCTATACTATCTGAAGCACAGTCATAACCAACTTTTAGAAAGAACAGGTGCCTCAAACATCAAGCACTTTTTTTTAAAGCACTGATTTCAGGAAATCTTTGGAATAAAAAGGTTATCTGGTTCCAGATGTTAACAAAATACCAAAGCAGGTCAAGGTTATATACTAAATTAACACCCTTCTAGTTAATTGTAAGTGGCAACACACCAAACAGTCAACAAAGCAGACTCAGGAACCAGATGGTCTAGATTAAAATCCACCCCTGGCTGGTGTGGCTCAGTGGATTGAGTGCCAGCCTGTGAACTGAAAGGCTGCTGTTTTGATTCCCAGCCAGGGCACATGCCTGGGTTGCTGCAGGCCAGGTCCCCAGTTAGGCGTGTGTGAGAGGCAACCTATAATGTTTCTCTCCTTCTCTTTCCCCCTCCCTTCCCATCTCTCTAAAAGTAAATAAAATCTTTAAAAGAATAAAAAAAAAAATCCAAATAAACAGTAAGTTCTATTACTTGTCATTCAACTTTTTTCTCATCTGTAAAACAGGGTTAATGTCAGTACCAACTGCAATGCATTGTTTTGAGATTAAATAAATATATGTAAGACACTAGAAGAGTGCCTGAAACAATATGTTATACAATAATTAATTATTATTGATAATACTAATGATAATAGTTACTGTGATCATATACAATTCTGAGTACAGCATCCTCATAAGAAAATTAGAATATATGCTCTACCCAACTAAAAGAGGGACTGCAATAAACAAATGGAGTGACTGAAATGAAAACACTTTGTTAACACCATTAAAAGCAGACTGATACAGTGTTCAAAAGTGCTGGACAATATCCCTGATGAATATAGATGCAAAAATCCTCAACAAAATACTAGAACAAATTCAACACCACATTAAAAGAAAATCAAACACCGTACTCTGGCTGTTGTGGCTCACTGGATTGAGTGCTGGCCTGTGGACTGAAAGGTGGCCAGTACAATTCCCAGACAGGGCACATGCCTGGGTTGCGGGCCAGATCCCCAGTTAGGGCGAAGTGAGAAGCTACCAATCAATGTCTCTCACACACAGATGTTTCTCTATTTCTTCTTCCTTTCTCCTCTCTGTAAAAACAAATAAATAAAATCTTGCGCCATGACCAAGTGGGATTTATCTCTAGGATGCAAAGAAGGGTCAACATGAAAATCAACCAACCATATTAACAGAAAGAAGGACAAAAATCACACAATTATCTCAACTGGATACATAAAAAGCATCCCCCAACAAAATTCAACCCCTTTTCATGATAAAAACACTCAATGAACTAGGAGTAGAAGGAAATTACCTCAATATAATAAATGCCTATAAAAAATCCCACAACACAGTTAACATCTCTGTAACAATGAGAAACTGAAAGCTTTTCCTCCAACATCAAGAACAAGAAAAAGACACCCTCTTACTGCTTTTACCGAACACAGATAGTACTGGACATACTAGCAAAAGCAATCAGGCAGGAAAAATAAATAAATAAAAGACATCCAAAACAGAAAATTTTTGTAGTAAAATTTCCTCTATTCACAAATAACATAATCTCATGTTAAAAACCTAAAGATTACACATGTCAAAAAAAAACTTTTAGAACTAGCAAATGTATTCAGTAAAGTTGTACATTACAAAATCAACATGTAAAAATCAGTTGCATTTCCATACAACAAAAAACAATCCAAAAGATGAAATTAATAAAGTCACATTTACAACAGCATCAAAAAGAACAAAATGCAGCCCTGATTACTGTAGCTAGTAATTGTCCCATAACCGAAAGTTTGTGGGTTTGATTCCTGCTAGGGGCCACATGCCTAGGTTGTAGGTTCATTCCCAGTCCAAATCCTCGGTCAGGGTGCATGAGGAGGCAACCTATCAATGATTCTCTCGCATTAATGTTTCTTCTCTACCTTCCTCTCTCACTCTAAAAAAGCAAATGAAATTGTCCTCAGGTGACGATAAAAAAAAGAAAAAAGAAGAATAAAAACGTTTAGGAATAAACTTAACCAAGAAGGCCAAAGATATGTATACTGACACCCACAAAGCACTGTTTAAAAGAAACTAAAGACAGAAAGAAATGGAAGGACATTCTGTCTTCATGGACTGCAAAACAATAGTTAAAATGTCCACACTATCTATAGTGACCTATAGATACAATGTATTACTATCAATTATATTTTTTACACTAATAAGAAAAACAAAAGTAAAATTCATATGGAACCACAAACAACCTTAAGTAGCCAAAACAAACTTGAGAAATAACAAAAAAAACCTTGAAAACATGGAGGACTCACACTTCCTGACTACTTCAAAACATATCACAAAGCTATAGTTATCAAAACAGTTAAGGTACTGGCATAAAGGTATTGCAGATACATACAAACCAGTGGAAGAGGATGGAGAGTCCAGAATTAAATCCACATATATATGATCAAATGATCTTTTAGGGTGCCAAGACCAATTACACAATGGGAATAGTCTCTTCAACAAATGGTGCTGGGGGCCTGGCTGGTGTGGCTCAGTGGATTGAGTACTAGCCTGCAAACCAAAAAGTTGGTGATTTGATTCCCAGTCAGGGCACATGCCTGGGTTGCAGACCAGGTGCCCAGTAGGGGGTGCATGACAGGCAATCACACCTTGATGTTTCTCTCCCTCTCTAAAAATTGAAAAAATAAAAATAAAAAAAGGTGCTGGGAAACTGGATTACACAAAAATCAACTCAAAATGAATCAAAGACTTAAATATTAAACCTGAAATTGTAAAACTCCTAGAAAAAAATGCAAGAAGAGATAGGTAACACTGATCTTGGCAATGACACCAAAAGCACAAGCAACAGAAGAAACATAGACAAGTAGGACTCCATCAAACAGGTTTCTGCACAGGAAAGGAAAAGATTAAAAGAGTGAAGAGGCAACCTACAGAATGGGAGAAATTATTTCCAAACCATGTATTTGGTTAAGGGATTACTATCCAAAATATAGTTGACCCATGAACTACAGGGGTTTAAACTGCACAAATCTAATACACAGTTTTTTTCAATATAGTTGGCCCTTGTATCTGACAGTTTTGCATCTGCAGATCAACCAACACCAGATTGAACCTATGGTGGATCAAAAACAGTATTTTCAAATTCCCACCTGTAAACTGAAATACTGTTTTCAATCCAGAGCAGGCTGAATCAATGGATGCTAAGTACCAAGTATAGTTTTCTGGAGAGTCAAAAGTTATACATGGATTTCTATACTGGTTGAGTAGTTCAAGTGGTTGGAGCAACATCAAGGTGGGAACCAATGAATAAACAAGTAAGTGAAACAACAAAATTTCTCTCCCCCAAGATTAAAAAAAAAAAAAAAGGCTATATGTGGATTTCTGACTTGCAGAGGGGGTGTGCTGTCAGTACCCCTAACTCCCACATTGTTCAAAGGTCAACTAAAAAAGAAATTCCTACAATTCAACAGCAAGAAAAGAATGAAAAACAAAAAAAAAAAAAAGAAAGAAAGAAAAAGAAATGAGCAAAGGACTTACATTTTTCCAAAGAAAACAAAGGGCCAAAAAGGTACATGAAAAAGAAGTTCAACATCAGTAATCATTAAGAAAAAATGCGCATCGAAGAACTTCAACGCCTGCCTAGAGCTTGGTGAGTCCCTGCTGCAGCGGCAGCACCACTCCCCTGAAGAGATCACAGAGAAACTCCAGGAGGAAAGAGATGAAGAAGTGTGAGGCTTGCTGGGAGTGTCTTTGCATGTTGCTGGAAGTGTACCAGTTCGCTCAGTACACCTCTGGCTGAAGCTCTACCTGGGCCAGCCAGGATTCTGGAAACACAGTGGACAATGTAAAGAAACTCATGAAGAAGCATGAGGCTATTGACAAATCCACAGCCAGCTGGGCAAAGTGCTTCACTGCCATGAAGAAGCCCACCATGCTAGAATAGATTCAGGAGAGACCTGTGGAGGAAACAGGGCCTCAAGAGGAGGAAGGCGAGACAGCAGGGAAGGGTACCAAGGTTCCCATCCAGTGGCCACTGAAAGATTGTAACCAATCAGTTTCCTGTCCTACTTGTCTAGTGTCTTGGAGTCGTTGCTACCAGAACCCACTCATCCCTACTAGGTTAGGCCAGGAGGCCAGGGACAAAGTTGAGGACAGGCACACACCACCCACTCCCAAACACCTCCTTCAGATCAGTCTGCATTTTTCACTTAGGTTTTCCCTTCAACCCAGAAGAAACTCACTTGCCAGCCTACTGGCATGACTCTATTAGTTTGGTTTTATCTAGTCTAATAAATTTTCTTGTATAAATAAAAAAGAAAATGCAAATTAGATGATTTTTGCTCAAGATGGACATATAGGTAAACATGCCTCACACAACTCAACAGAAAAAATTACAACTAGACTACAAAACAAATTATCACCCAGAATCATAAAAGAAGCTGTATGAAGTGTGACAACCAAGAATTTAAAGAAGCCACATTCGTCCAGATTGAGTAGAAGGCGCTGAGATGCGGAGAGGTAGAGAAGCACAGCTAAGTAGTGCCAAGTAGCACAGAGACACAGAATGGGCAGTCCAACATCCACATGTGGTGGATAAAAATCGGGAGAGACACCTCAGGAGCAAGGAATCTCAGCCCCAGACCAGACCACCCAGCCCAGGGTTCTAGCACCAGGAAGAGAAGTCCCCATAACTTCTGGTTGTAAAAACCAGTGGGGACTGGGACAGCAGAAGAAACTGCAGGATTCTTGGGAGACTCCTCTTATAGGGCCCATAACTGATTTGCAGACTCACTCCCTCTGGAATTCAGCACCAGGACAACAGATAAATGGGCACTAGTGACATACGAGGAGAAATTAAAGTGACTAGCATCAAGGCAAATGGGGGGAGACAGCTTCCTCCCAGGCAAAACTCCAGAGGCCAGGCAGTAGGTCCCCTCTCTGAGTCTTCCTCCACATACAGCCACAAAGCAGTAACACAGGTGCCTATTACCTAAGGCTCTACCCCATACAACTTACACATGTGCTTTTCTACAACAGGCCATGCTACTAAGACAGGGTCTCAAAGCAGTGCTACCTAATACACAGAAATAAACACAGGGAGGCTGCCAAACTAAAGAGAAAAAAATATATGTCCCAAATGAAAAAAAAATACAGAATAAAACTCCAGAAAAAGAACTAAACAAAATGGAGACAAGCAACCTGTCAGACGAGGAGTTCAAAACACTGGTGTATCAGGATGCTCGAAGAACTCATTGGATACTTCAATAGCATTTCTGACCCAGGCAGAAATGAAGGTTACATTAACTGAAATAAAGAAAAATCTGCAGGGAACCAACAGTGAAGGTGATGAAGCCAAGAATCAAATCAACAACTTGGAATGTAAGGAGAAAAAGACATTCAATCAAAGCAACAAGAAGAAAACAGAATTCAAAAAAACTACAATAGGCTAAGAAGCTCTCTGGGACATCTTCAAACATTCCAACATCCAAACCACAGGGGTGCCAGAAAGAGAAGAGAAGCAAGAAATTGAAAACTTAATTGAAAAAAATAATAATGAAAAAATAAATAAAATTTCCCAAATTTGGTGAAGGAAATATACATACAAGTCCAGGAAGGACAGAGTCCCAAACAAGCTGGACCCAAAAAGGCCCATAAGAAGACAGATCGTAATTAAAATGCCAAAGGTTAAAGAAAGAATCTTAAAAGCAGCAAGAGAAAAGTAGTTACCTATAGGGAGTTCCCATAAGACTGTCAGCTGATTTCTCAAAAGAAACTTTAAGGCTAGAAAAGACTGGCAAGAAGTATTCAAAGTGATAAAAAACAAGGATCAACAGCGTACATTACTCTACTCAGCAAAGCTATTCAGAACTGAATGGCAGATAAAGTGCTTCCCAAACAAGGTAAAGCTAAACAAGTTCATCATCACCAAGTCATTATAACATGAAATGTTAGAGGAAATTATATTAAGAAAAAGAGTATCAAAACTATAAACATTAAAATAGCAATTAATTCACAACTTTCAACAATTGAATCTAAAAAACCCAACAAAGCAGAACAGAAACAGAATCACAAATATGGAAAGCATTTGGAGGGTTATCAGTTGGGAGGCAGAAGGGAGAGAATGGGGTTAAGGAGCAGGGATTAAGCAATACCAATCTGTAGATACAAAATAGCAGAGGGATGTTAAGAACAGTATAGGAAATGGAGAAGCCGAAGAACTTATATGCATAACCCATGGACATGAACTAAGGGGGTGGGGATCACTGGAAAGAATGGGGGTAGCAGGTGGAGGGTGGTAAAGAGGGGAAAACTGGGACAACTATAACAGCATAATCAACAAAATACATTTTTAAAGAAAAAAGATTTGGAGACTTCCGGCCAAGATGGAGGCATAGGTAGACACAGTGTCTCCTCACACTGTGCCTCCTTGCACAAACAAAAAAGGGCAACAAATTTAAAAACAAAAAACAACCAGAACTGACAGAAAACCAAACTGTATGGAAGTCTGACAACTGAGGAGGTAAAGAAGAAACATTCATCCAGATCAGTAGGAGGGGGAGAGACAGGCAGTCTGATAGTGGACAGGACTTGTGCCAAGGCGGCGGCTGGAGGACCCGGTAGGGGGCAGACTGGACAGTCACACATTCAAGTGCAAATAAACTGGGAGGAACAACAAGGGAGCAAGACAGATCATGCAACCCAGTGTTCCAGTGCAGGGAAATAAAGCCTCAAACCTCTGACTGACAACACCTGTGGGAGTTGAGGCAGCAGCGGGAGAATAGCCTCACAGGAGAGTTCTCTGGAGAGACCCACAGGATCGTAGAACATACACAAACCCAACCACAAAAAGGGTCCGATTTGATTGTAGGTAGTGGGGGAAGTGACTAAAAACTGGCAGAGAAAGGAGCAAGCGGCATTGTTCCCTCAGACCCCTCCATCACAATGTAGCCACGTGGGTTGTCCCATCTGGTGAATACATAAAGCTCTGCCGCTTACTACATAAAGGTGCCCAGAGACACCTCCCCACCACCTGAAAAAAAAGATCCAAATGAAAAAACAGATCAAAGCTCCAAAAAAAATAGAACTAAGCAACAAAGAGATAGCCAACCTACCAGATGCACAGTTTAAAACACTGGTAATCAGGATTCTCCAAGAATTGGTTGAATTTGGTCACAAATTAGATGAAAAAAGGAATGCTATGCTAAGTAAACTAAAGAAAATGTACAGGGAATCAACAGTGACAGGAAGGAAAATGACTAAAATCAACAGTGTGGACCAGAAAGAAGAAAGAAACATTCAACCAGAACAGAATGAAAAACCAAGAATTCAAAAAAAACGAGGAGGCTTAGGAACCTCCAAGACATCTTTAAACGTTCCAACATCCAAATCACAGGGGTACCAGAAAAAGAAGAGGAAGAGCAAGAAATTGAAAAGTTATTTGAATGAATAATGAAGGAGAACTTCCCCAATCTGGCAAAGGAAATAGACTTCCAGGAAGTCCAGGAAGCTCAAAGAGTCCCAAAGAGGTTGGACCCAAGGAGGAACACGCCAAGGCACATCATAATTACATTAGCCAAGATTAAAGATAAGGAGAGGATCTTAAAAGCAGCGAGAGGAAAGGAGACAGTTACTACAAAGGAGTTCCCATCAGACTGTCAGCTGATTTCTCAAAACAAACCTTGGAGGCAAGAAGGGGCTGGAAAGAAGTATTTCAAGTCATGAAAGGCAAGGACTCACATCCAAGATTACTCTATCCAGCAAAGCTATCATTTAGAATGGAAGGGCAGACGAAGTGCTTTTCAGGTAAGGTCAAGTTAAAGGAGTTCATCATCACCAAGCCCTTATATGAAATGTTAAAGGGACTGATCTAAGAAAAAGAAGATGAAAAATATGAACAGTAAAATGACAAGAAACTCATTAACTATCAACAACTGCACCTAAAAGTCAAAAATAAAAACAAAAATGAACTAAGCAAACAACTAGAACAGGAACAAGTTCACAGAAATGGAGATCATGTGGAGGGTTATCAGCGGCAGAGTGGGAAGGGGAGAGAGAGGGAAAAGATACAGAGAATAAGTAGCATAAATGGTAGGTAGAAAATAGACAGGGGAAGGTTAAGTATAGTATAGGAAATAAAGAAGCCAAAGAACTTATATGTATGACCCATGGACATGAACTAAAGGGGGGGAATGTGGGTGGGAGGGGGTGTGCAGGGTGGAGGGAAATAAAGGGGGAAAACAGGACAACTGTAATAGCATAATCAATAAAATATATTAAAAATAAAAAAACAAAACTGAAAATCAAAATCACAATGAGTCCTGCCTGGAGTGGCTCAGCAGGTTGGGTGTTCTCCCACAAACTTATAGGTTGCCAGTTCAATTCCTGGTCAGGGCACATGCCTGGATTGTAGGCCAGGTTCTTGGTTAGGACATGTGAGAGGCAACCAATCGATGTTTCTCTCCCTCTCTTCCTCTTCCCTTCCCCTCTCTCTAAAAATAAATAAAACCTTTCAAAAAAACCCCACAATATCACATCACACTGTAAAAAACAAACAAACAAAAAACCCACAGTGAAAAACAACTGTTGGCAAGAATGCAGACAAATTAGAACTGGTTCCCTGAACACTGCTGGTGGGAATTTAAATGGTGAAGTCATTATGGAACACAGTATAAAGGTCCCCCCAAAATTAAAAATAGAACCACCACATGTTGCATTCCTAGTTCAAGGTTATTTATCCAAAAGAACTGAAATCAGGATCTCAAAGATATATCTACATTATCGTGCTCAGTGCAGCATTTTATCACAATAGCCAAGAAGTGGAAACAACCTAACTGGTCAACAGGTGAATGGATGAAGAAAACATGAGATATAGCCACACATCAAAGTATTATTTGACCATAAAATAGAAGGAAATCCTATTATATGCTAAAATATGGATGAACCCTGTAAATATTGAAGAGGAAAAAAAAGACACCTACTAAGAAGGGCTCCTGGGGCTAACTAGACTCAAAAAATGAGAAGCCTAGCAGCCATTTTGGCACAGGAGCCTGTCACACAAACTTTCTTAAAAGGTTACCACATGAATTTCTTTCAAAAGCCCTTGAAAACTGTGGAGGATAACTGAGTAAGTTATATTAAAAGGACACATTCAATAAACTTTCTGTTTATTTAGTAATACTATTAAAGGTGTGTGTGTGTTTTTTTTAACTTAATGATTTCAGAGAGGGAGGGAGGAAAAGAAACATCAGTTTCTTGTTCCACTTATTTATGCATTCATTGGTTGATTCTTGTATGTGTTCTGATCTGGGATAAAACCTGCAACCTTGGTGTATTAGAAAGATGCTCTAACTGAGCCCAGCCCGGACCTACTATTTTTAATGTTTTTGATGATGTTTTTACCATTTTAATGCTAATAAGTAATCTGAAAGAAAATAGATCCAATGATAACTTTTGACTATTAACTGAAAGTTGTACATGGTTAATATAAAGTTTATTATAGGGAGAGGGAGGAGTAAAGACACATCCTATTACCTAAAAAATCAGCGAGATAAAAAACATATATGAATTGGCTAATACGCAGTGGAAGAGGGGGACCACAGGTACATGACAATGACAGACTGAGATCTTTACATTATTCCAAAAACAGTATGACAATTTACATGCACCTAAATGAATTATATATGAAAATCACAACACTAGGTCACATGCTAATGTCACTCAGTAAAAGTTACTATGTACAGTATCTGCAAGAAAAAAGCAGTCAACTTTTCATGGGAAATGAAAACCATCCTTACCATTCAGCAACCTAGCTAAGTTTGAACTGGGCCATTCTGATTGCCACAGTAGGCTTATCTTTAATCTTGTTAATTTTATTCTGGGTTAAAAAGCAGACACTTCATATTAACCAGATTCTTTATATTTTCTATGTTAAAATATCTGTGATTTCTGTTTATTCTGAAATCTAATGAGAAAAATTATTTAGTATAAATTACATACAAAGCTCTTTAGGAATACTCTACTAAGATTTGGAATCATTATAACATATTTCAGTCCTAGGCATCTTAAACATACTATTCCTTACTATTTAATTATCCAGGCAATTATGACAACAAGAAAGAGAACCTTAACACTCTATTACAGCTAAGGAAAAAATATGTCAATGAAAGACTTATGAAGCATTTACCAATGAGAAACAATCTAGTTTCTATCAAAATAATGGATAAAAATCAGTTTTTTACTATTATAATGCCAAGGCTGTGGTTAGCAAATTGATGTGTCAAATCACAATTAAAAAGCAGAGGAAAGAAGAGTTCCTTCATGAAAAGCTAAGAAAAAAACAGCAGTATTACGCTATCCGTTGTTAAACTGGTTCCCAAAAGGGTAAAAAATTAAAATAACCCCTGTAAGTCATGTGAAATTTTTAAACAATATTACCAAAGTGATTTGAATTTTGAAGACTTGTACTAAATGAGGACAAATACAGTGTGCTGATCAGGATTCATCCACTCAAGAATATCATAAAAACAGAGTCACTCTCACCAAAATTCAATCAGCATGCTCTACAACTAAGTGACTTTTGAAAAAAGCAAGGAGCTACAATGTACAAGTATGCATGGTACTTTGATGGCAATCCAAAAGGGAAAATTAATCTGGGTTTGTCCTTTTAAAAAACTGTTAAGAAATTTTGTTTTGAAGATGGGTGTTAAACGCTGAGGAAGTTTGAGGTAAAAGTTTTACAAAGATTAAGGTAACTTTCAGCTCTTTAGAACTTTTGAGCATAATCACCTAATCTCGAAATGTTCTAAATTCTAAACTATGACAAAAATAAACTTAAAATTTCTTAATGTTAAATATTCAGAGGACTAGCCCTGGCTGGTGTGGCTCAGTGGGTTGAGTGTCAGCCTGAGAACCAAAGGGTTGCTGGTTCAATTCCCAGTCAGGGCACATGTCTGGGTTGCAAGCCAGGTCCCCAGTACAGGGAGTTCAAGGCAACCACACATTGATGTTTCTTTCCCTGTCTTTCCCCTTCTCTCCCCCTCTCTCTAAAAACAAATAAATTAAAATCCAAAAGAAAAAAATTTTTAAAAATATTCAGAGAACTAAATTATTTGGAGAGAAAACTACCAGTATCACTAAACTAAAACCAAGAATGTCAGTGCTGCTAAGAACTAGACATAATACAGAGCATTATGAAGAGAATGTATTCTACAGGTACAAGGAAGTAGTAGAGCTAAAAAATCTTTCTTTATTGCCTGATTCAATTAAATGCTACCGGATAAACCTTTTAAAGATACAGCTGCTATTTTTATAAGAAAACTGTCAGTCATTTTCTACCTGAAGAATAATGCACACTACAACTCTGCTGTTTGTGAGTGTAACTTCAAAAAGAGAAACTGAGACACCTGTGCCTAGATAATATTCATTATCCCCTTCATTTTCCTTTAAGAATATTTAACTGACAGATACCTGACCAGATTATCCAACATCTCTTGCTATTTGTGTGGGCAAATAGTAACCTTCTGGGTCCAGGTCTTCTAGGACTATTCACTGCCTACCCCTTTCTCATTCCTTCTACGCTCTTGCAATAGTCTAGAAATGGTAAAACACCACCAGAGAGGAAGTTAGCAACAACAATACAAGATGAAAACAGTCCAGAGATAAACTCCTAAGACTAATAAGCCAGAGCAAAATAAGCTACTTATTTAAAAACTAACTTGAAACTTCTCTTACAGCAACTGAACCAAACCTTAAGACAACAACCTTTGAACAACCTCCAACTCAAATTAGGACCAAATGTGAATATAAAAAAATTTGCCAATCCTGAATTGGTACACAGCAGGTCCTTTAATACATCGTTTCGTCATAACACTGATGATATACTATAGGAACTTAATTCCTATTACGTCAATTAACCTATGGTAAAAACTAGTTTTGTTATACATTTTCACTTAAAGTTGCAGAACCTATCAACAGTGTTAAGTGCAGACTTCCTGTACATATATAACCTATACACATATAGCCTTAAGAAGAAACAATTTACAATTTCAAAATATAGTCTAAAACCAACTTTTTAAAAAACTGTAGATATATATACTCAAGAAGATCTCTATCAATCCAAACAGAGTGGGTTACAAATGTTATCACTAAATTTAGAAAGCAAAGTGCAAAAGAGCACATACAGATGTTATTATTTATGTAAGAATGAAGGAAAGCAAGAAATTTTGCATGAATTTATATAAAAAGAAACAAAAAAGACAGAGCAGAAAACCCTACAAGGGGTGGATAATGGACTGGAATATATCTCAATAAAGTGACCCTTCACTGAACTTACCTTTTGTAGTTTTGACTTCTGGAAGCATTTTAATGTTGTACATATTCAAAAAAATAAATCATTAAAAATGAAGAGGGGAAAAAAACTAAAACTGAAAGCAAGCCAGAACAAATAAACTTACCTGTAATTCAAGTGAGAAATAGACACATTAAAGGGAAAACAGAAAGACAAACCAAAAGGCAGGCAAATAGAACTAATCTAAGTAATTTATGAACACTGTATTCAACGTTATACCCTCAGTAAGGCACTGGGTTAAAGTGGGGCTTGTGCAGGATTGCAAAGAAATCCTGAACACATTAAATTAATTCATTGTAGCGAAATGGACAAAAATGCTGTAAATATTTTCAATGTATTATAGGTTTGAGCAAATGTGTTGACATTGATGGGAGTCAGGGTTCAGATAGAAAGCAAGGAAAAAACTCCGTGGGGATGGATTAATATTGGGGATAGTGTGAACTCATGATTTCTGGAATAAATATGTACATTTGCAAGAATCTATATGCATATATGAATGTATGTTAAGGTATAAGCATACATATGCAGGTTTCCTATCGCCATCTGCTAAATGGACCAAGAAGCAATAAGTATATCTAGAGCCCAGATCTTGGTCTCTAATACCATATCCCTCTAAAGGGAATGATAATTCCTCAGAGAATAGGCCTGATTTCAAGGCTGGAGCAAACAGGCACAAGATGAACCTGGAACATTATGTTATGCCAGAAAAAGGAAATGCTCATAAAATTATGGCATGTTACCATGGACAAAAGATCCAGCCTGAAGAGGTTCCACTAGCCAAATACAGACCAATTTAACCCCAAAATAAGTAATAAATTATGAACTTTAAAAACAAAAATAGGGATTCATGAGTCCATACTAATAAAAGAATGAATGAATAAATAAATAAATAAATGGGTGAAGGGTGGGCTCACAATTATAGCGGTATTGAGAACCAACTAGTAAACATAGAGAGAGTGTGAGAGATGGAAAATAATTATTTTACAAGCAGCAGAGTAAACACTACATCAGGAAATGTAATCTAAATCAGAGAGTATTCTAATAAGGAATAAGGTATATAAATAGTCTTACACTATCTTTTCAAAGACTGCTTTTTAGTTCCAAGGGGAAAAAATAATTATACGGTAGGAGAATAGACAACCTCTTAACTGGTTGATCATAATTAACAACCTCCAAATGTGGTACACTGAAAGAAAACATCATCATTTACACAGAATCCAGACCTAGAATGAATAACCTGAACCCAATTATGAGGAAACCTCAGAATAAACAAAAATGACAAATTTTTTTTAAAGAGATCAGGGAGGTCAATGTCATAAAAGACAAAGAAAAGACTATGGCAACATTCCAGGTTAAAGGAGAATAAAGAAATATAACAGCTAAGTGGAGTACCTCACCTGAAACTGGACCCTAGATCAGAAGAGAAATGCTACAAAGGACATTATTGTGTCCAATGACAAAAATGACACAACAGATTAGGTAACAATACCAGACAATGTTAAATTTACGGAAGTTGATTACTGTGATGGAGACATATAACTGGACTAGGAAATATGCATTGTATTTAGGGGTAAAGGGCTATGGTATTTATAATTTACCCAGGAAAAAAACCTAAGTGTTTATATGTATGGGTGTATATAACACACACACACACACAAACAAACAGAGAGATAACAAATGAAAAGGCAAATGTTAAGATAATCAGGGTAAGAGACAACAACTGCTGGCAAAGATATGGGAAAAACAGAACCCTATTACACTATTAGTGGGATTATAACTAGGGCAGCCACTATGGAAAACGGTATGGAGACTCCTCAAAAAAGTTAAAAAGAGAACTGCCAAACAACCCAAAAGTTCCACTTCTGGGTATTTACTGGAAGAAAATGAAAACAGTAATTCAAAAGGATATATGCACCCCTATGTTCACTGTGGCATTATTTATAATAGCCAAGGTAAGGAAGCAACCTAGGTGTCCACTAACCCAAATAAAGATGTGGTGTATATATTTACAATATTACTTAACAGTAAAAAAAAAAAAAATCAAATGGATACACCTAGAGAGTATTATGTTAAGTGAAGTAAGAAAGAGAAATACCATATGACTTAACTTATATGTTAAATATGAAATACAAAACAAATGAACAAACAAAATGAACCATTCATAGACATAGAAAACAAACTGATGGTTGGGGGAGGAGATGTGTAGGAAAGGGGATTAAATACAAACCTGCAGTTATAAAATAAGTCACAGGGATGTAATGTACAGCATAAGGAATAGTCATTAACACTGTAATAACTACATACGTAGACAGGCTTAATGTGGTGATCACTTCACAAGGCACGTAAATATCGAATTACTATGTAGTACACCTGAAACTAACATAATATTGTATGCCAACTACAACTAAAAATAAATTTATAAGGTAATCAGACTAAGAAGGCCCTGGCTGGTATGGCTCAGTGGATTAAATACCCGCCTACAAACAGATCACCAGTTTGATTCCCAGTCAGGGCACATTGCCTGGATTGCAGGCAAGGTCCCCAGTTGGGGATGTGCGAGAGGCAACCAGTCAATACATACCTCCCTCTCACACACTGATATTTCGCTCCCTCTCCTTCTCCCTCCCTTCCCTTCTCTCTAAAAAATAAAATTTTTTAAAAAAGTTTTCTTTGTACTATTTTATTTTTGCAACTTTTCCACAATTTTGATATTATTTCAAAAACAACTTTTTAAAGAATTATTTCCAAATAAAAACATTTTTAAAATTTTAAGTTCTCTCAAAAAACTTAAAGTAGAAAAAGTATGAATCATTTATTATTCTATCAGTTGATATAATTTTAATTTCCATTAAGTAACTACATGAAATGCAGATAAAAGAAAGAAATCAAAGAGTAATAAAAGATGAATATAACCTTAATACAGGCAGTTTTACAAAGTAGGACGGGATAAAGATATCCTTCATTTACACTCTGAAATTGAATACTGTTAATAACCCATCAACAACAAATTAAGGTTTAATAATAATACTACCTCAGTTGAGGCACAGGAAAAGATTAAAACATAACCCATACCTGGCCCAAGGTTAGTAAGAGTTTTCTTTTTTAATGGTCCTTCCTAAAAAGCAAAGGGATACAACTAACAATCTTTTCTCTGGCTTTTAAGAAGCTCAAAATTATAGTTCTGGTAGGTCTCTAGGAAATCAATCAGACAAGAAGGCTTGAATTTAAAGTTCACCTCACTCTATTCCTTACTTTTTAACACAATTTCCTCATTTCTTTTTAACCTGGTTCTGCCAGATTTATACATGTATACTTTCTCAAATGTTTTTTATACAGGCAACATATAAATCATGACTAAATATAAGAGGATACAACTGTATTTCAACTTAATATGAAATTCCAGATCAAGTCAAAAGGTTAGAAGAGAAAAAAATGAGAAGGAAACAAGAATGATTCATTAATTTTGGAGTTAATCATTATATTCCTAAATTCTCAAAGAAAAAAAACATTTTCTAGACTACAGGATATAGAACATAGCAATTTTCCTAACACATGATGAATCTAGGCTTTCCATGTCTAGACAAGATGGAGTAACAGAGACCAAATTTACCTTTCCACCTGAAACAAACTGAACAAATTCTATGAAATGTGTTTAGACACTGAACATCAGACAGCACAGTGAACCCTGAGAAGGGGAAACACGTGATGTGAGCCCTACAATTACCCCAGTGAGAATGCAGAGTCCAACCAGTAGCAGTCTCTCTGGAGTCCAGGGAGATGAAGGCGGCTAGAGCTCATGGAACACAGCTCTCCTCTAAGAGCTGCACAAAGAACTCAAAGAGTTACAGAGGGTCCTCCTCAACTACTGATGGCTGAATAATGATGAACTAATGTGTGAAAAAAAAGTAGTTGAGGCAAGAAAAAGGACTTCCCCCAAAGACCAAAGAAAGTAGCCCCTAAACTGTTTTGTCCCAGGGACGAAAAAAGTTCATGTTCCTACTAGACACAATAAGAAAATCTTATAATTCAGGGCAGCCAGGTAATATGTTTTGGGGGGAGAGGAGGTGGACCCTAAAGGCTGGTCTCTCATTTAAAATTTAAAAGCCCCATAAAGATCAAAAATATCAAAGGTCCATCTCAGAATAAGTCAAAACTTAATAGGGAAATACCCAGTACCAAACAAAGTAAAAGTTTAAATAATTAGCATCCAATCAAAAATTATCACTGCTGGTGTAGCCCAGTGGATTGAGCGAGGGCTGTGAACCAAAGGGTCGCCAATTCCATCTCCAGTCAGAGCACATGCCTGGGTTACAGGCCAGGTTTCCAATGGGGGCCAGGTGAGAGGCAACCAACCACTCATTGATGTTTTTCTCCCTTTCCTTCTCCCTTCCTTCCACTCTCTCTAAAAATAAATAGATAAAATCTTTCAAAAAAAATTATCAAACATACAAAACCAGCAGGAAAATATGAATCATAATGAGGAGAAAAATCAACCATACAAACAGACCCAGAAATGACACAGATGATAGCATTAGTAGACAAGGCCATTTAAAATAACTGTAACTATATTCCACATAGTATTTAAAAAGGTACAGAAAATGCCTTTTTAAGGCACTGAATGTTAAGTAGACAAGAAAGCTATAAAATAGACCCAAACTAAACTTTCAGAGGTAAAACAAGGCAAAAATGAACAATTATAAAACTCTGCTGTCATTCATGAGGCTGGAATGACAGGGGGGAAAAAAAAGCTGTAAAGTCAATAGGAAACAATATTGTTCCAAAGGACATGCTACAGCTGTAGTATTATAAAAACACTCTCTTTGACTACTACAGCTGCTTGCTTACTTCAAGTGAAGTTTAATTTACTATAACCATAGGTGTCAGAAACTTTGCTGTTTGAAATCTTAAGATTAAAATGTCCCACACTCTCTCGGACAATCTAAGTAACTTTGGAGAGGTAGAGAGCTTCAAACAAGGAGTTTCAAGAGATAACATTCCACGATTACTTTAATACCATCATTCCTAAGTAAAAAGAACCCCTGGGCCCACTCTGCAGCCCTGACTTGGTGTTGAGCCCTGTACCACTTTGTTCCTCAAACAAACAGTTCCATTTAAATTTCATCTAAAATCCCCAGTTTCCCTCAAATCCTACAAAAACTTTTCTTTGGTAACATGCCTCATGGTTTCACTGATATGCAATATCCTTTATTACAGTAAGTAGGCAGATTTTACCTGATGATTTTCGGCTGACTGACATAGGACAAGTGTAACCTATAATTTTCAAAGGGAGACAGAGACAAAGACAAAAAGTATTTGAACAATACTGGCTGAAATTTTTTGAAATTTAATAGTCTTACTGATTTTCAAAGACAGATAAAAATAGTATTTAGTACGAAATGTCAACTCTTTACAGAAAGGTACTTCTAAAGATTCCAGAAATAAACATTTATGAACTCCTTGTACATTTCAGACTCTAGAAATTTAAAGGTGAAAAAAATACAGTGACCACCCATAAAACACTCCCAGTATTCTGTATCTTATGTTAACTTGTGGTTACATGAAGTCGTCAGAGAATCAAGAAAAGTTGAGTAGAGTTTTCTGAATGTCTGAATCCTGATGAACCATAGAGTATATGAAAAATTGGAAAAATAAAATTCCAAACTATAAACACCCTAACATGCACATTTACACACTCTTTGGCCAAGTGTCAAATGTATGTCAAAGTTCTCAGGCTCTTGATTAAAGTACAGCTGTATTTTCTCATTTCAAACTTTATTTTCTAGAAAATAAATTGCAGTGGAATATTTTGAACTTTCAAACTTTAAAGGCACTTGAACTAAAGGAAATGAAAATATTAATAGTACTTTTACTCCTCATTAAAATCCTTCCAGAATAAAATACTATAGGAAAAAAAATCCCACAAGATTTAGACTACATAGAAAAAATTATATACATTTCCCTAAGTTTTATGTAATACAGATAAATGATCTAAGTACCTGGCTTAAATATTTAAGTTAAATACTATGTGTATGAAAGAAAGATAGACGCTTCTGCTTTGAAACAAACACACTGAGGAAATACTAAGACTACTGAAAAGTTTCCATACAGCAAAAACATTCTACCTCACCAGACAGCATTTTTAAGACAATCATCTTATTCTTTTTGTGTCCCCAGCACCTAGAACAGTGAAACACATGTAATATACAAGTATGTTGAATAAAAACAATGACAAAGAGCCCTGGCTTGGTAAGTACAGCTGGTTAGAGCACTGCCCCAATTCACCAAGGCTGTGGGTTGGATCCCTCGTTAGGGCACATACAAGAATCAACCAATGAATTCATAAATGGGTCAAACAACAAATTAATGTTTCTCTTTTTCTCCCTCCCCCCCTCTCTCTAAAATCAATAAATTGAAAAAGGTGACAAAGAAAAGCCAACTAAAACTGACCCACTTCCACATCCAGGCTCTGCCAGAACATGTTCAGCTTCAACGGCTCTTTGAATCACCAAATTCTGAGCTATAAATGGGAGCCATGGCTTTTTACTTTTTTTTTACATTTCAGTCAGTATCCCTCAACAGCAAACCAATAGCTAAAGTCTGTTTTCTTCATACTTCACATCCATTGTATGTCTCAGGTTTCTATCTAGTCCATGAGAATACAGTGAATCTCACAGTCACATCTTAATGACTAGATCCCGGGATGGTAAGTAAATTTCCAGACACAGAAAAAAGGTAACCATAAGTGAAACAATTTGAAGAAGGCAGATGGGCAGCAGCTGAATGAAAAGCTAGAATTTAAACAAAAATCAAGGCAAGCAAAAGAAATGATCTAAGTATACCAGCACACATATGAGAACTGCAAATAACAGGATGCAGGGAAACAGTAGCCAGTGATCAAAAATATGATGGCATATTTTTTTAAAAAGCATTAAAATTATGAATAAACCTGTATGTTGAAACATGTACTTATATCCAGATATGTCCCAATCCAATCTCTCAAACCCTGTCTTTACTTTTCTCCCCAGCAAGTGACAATTTCTTTTAAAGATTATGTTTGTTTTTAGAGAGAGGGAAAGGGTGGGAGAGAAGAAGAGAAACATCAATGTGTAATCAGTAGCCTCTTGCACGCCCCCAACCAGGGACCAGGTTTGCAACCCAGGCATGTGCCTTGACTGGGAACTGAACAGGCAACCCTAAGTTTGCTGGACGATGCCTGACCACTGAGCAAAAACAGTCAGGACAACAAGTGCAACTTTTCTGAGTAATCATTTCAACTATGTTCTTACCAGAAGTTTTCTGCACCCTCCTCGTTTTCTTTCTGCCTCATGTGTTGCTCCAGCCAGCCCTCAATACTGTTACGAACAACCCACCCTAAGGTGTTGAAGAAAATTCTCACAGCTGGCATGCTGAAAGTTAATGCTTTCTGATTTCCAGCCAAGATAGAGGTGTAGGTAGATACACTTTGCCTCCTTACACAACAAAAGGAGGAAAACAAAAACAACCAGAACTACCAGAAAATCGAACTGTATGGAAATCCAACAACCAAGGAGTTAAAGAAGAAACATTCATCCAGACTGGTAAGAGGAGTGGAGACAGGCAGCCAGGTGGAGAGGACATGCAGCAAGGTGCTGGCTGTGGACTAGGTAGTCCCACATTTGCATGCAGATAAACCAGAAGGAACTGGGGAGCAAGACAGACCACACAACCCAGGGTTCCACCACATAGAAATAAAGTCTCAGAACCTCTAGATACAAAACCTCTGGGGGTTGCAGAGGCAGGTGAAACTCCCAGCCTCACAGGAGAGTTTGTTGGAGAGACCCACACTGTCCTAGAATGCACACAAACTCACCCACCTGGAAATCAGCACCAGAAGGGCCCAATTTGCTTGTGGGTAGCAGGGAAAGTAACTAAAGGCTGGCCAAAAAAAGGCAAGCTACACTGTTCCCTCTCAGACCCCTCCCCCACATACAGTGCTACAACACAGCAACCTGGGTTGCCCTGCCCTGGCGACTACCTAAGGCTCTGCCCCTTACAATGTAACAGGTGCACTGAGACACAAAGTACGGCCCAAATGAAAGAACAGATGAAAGCTTCTAAAATAGAAGTAAAAGATGAAGAAATAGCCAACCTATCAGATGCAGAGTTCAAAACACTGGGAATCAGGATGCTCACAGAAATGGCTGAGTATGGTCACAAAATGGCTAAGTATGGTCACAAAATAGAGGGAAAAGTGAAGGCTATGAAAAGTGAAATAAATAAAAATATAGAGGGAACCAACAGTGAAAGGAAGGAAACCGGTACTCAAATCAACAATCTGGAGCACAAGGAAGAAATAAACATTCAACCAGATCAGAATGAAGAAACAAGAATTCAAACAAATGAGGAGAGGCTTAGGAACAGAACTTTAAAGGTTCCAACATGCAAATCATAGGGGTGCCAGAAGAAGAGAAAGAACAAGAAATTGAAAACATAATGAAGGAGAACATCCCCAATCTGGCAAAGGAAACAAACTTCCAGTAAGTCCAGGAAGCTCAGAGTTTCCCAACTTTTTTGTTAGACCCAAAGAAGCACACACCAAGGCACATCATAATCACATTACCCAAGGTTGAAGATAAGGAGAGAATCTTAAACGCAGCAAGAAAAAAGGAGAGTTACCTACAAAGGAGTTCCCATACAACTGTCAGCTGATTTCTCAAAAGAAACCTTACAGGCAAGAAGGGGCTGGAAAGAAGTATTCCAAGTCATGAAAGGCAAAGACCTACATCCAAGATTACTCTATCCAGCAAAGCTATCATTAAGAATGAAAGGGCAGATAAACTGCTTCTCAGATGAGGTCAAATTAAAGGAGTTCATCATCACCAAGCCCTTATTATATGAAATGTTAAAGGGACTTATCTAAGAAAAAGAAGATGAAAAATATGAACAGTAAAATGACAACAAACTCACAATTACCAACTGAACCTAAAAAAAAAGAAGGAAAAAACCTAAGCCAACAACTAGAACAGGAACAGAATCACAGAAATGGAGATTACATGGAGGGTTATCAGCAGGGAGGGGAAGTAGGAGAATGGGGGAAAAGGTACTGGGAATAAAAAGCATAAATGGTAGGTACAAAATAGACAGGGTAAGGTTAAGAACAGTATAGGAAGTGGAGAAGCCAAAGAACTTACATGTATGACCCATGGACAAGAACTAAGGGAGGGGGGAATGCAGGCAGGAAAGGGGGGGGTGGAGAGGAATAAAGAAGAGGAAAAAATGGGACAACTGTAATAGCATAATCAATAAAACATATGTTTAAAAAACTTAATGCTTTCTAACATGGGGAAATGAGGGGACGGAAGATGGACCTCTTGATCAGTGGCACTAAACCTGCGAAGATATGTGGGGTCAGAAAACTGATTATATACAGCCCTGGCTGCTGTGGCTCAGTGGGCTGAGTACTGACCTGCGAACCAAAAGGTCACCGATTTAAAAGATTTTATTTATTTATTTTTAGAGAGGGAAGACAGAGAGAGAAACATCAATGTGCGGTTGCTGGGGGCTGTGGCGTGCAACCCAGGCATATGCCCTGACTGGGAATCAAACCTGCAATGCTTTGGTTCGCAGCCCGAGCTCAATCCACTGAGCTACACCAGCCAAGGCCAAGGTCACACCGATTTAATTCCCAGTGAGGGCACATGCCTGGGTTGCAATCCAGTGCCCCAAGTGGGGACGTGTGAAAGGCAACTGATCATGTGCCTTCTGCCATACATTGATGTTTCTCTCCCTCTTTCTCCCTCCCTTTCCCTCTCTCTAGAAATAAAATCTTTGAGAAAAGAAAAAGAAGATTGGTTGTATACATGAGGATTGAGCAAATACATAAACACGTTGAACATAACAGGAACCAGATTTCGTACTGTCAGCAAAGTGAAATAAAATGTACAAAGTGCTAAGGTCAGAATAAGACATATGGTGTTGAACTAGAATTGAAGTTATCAGCTTGAACTCATGATTCTAAACATAAATGAAAACAGAAGGGTATGTGTATGACAGAGAAGGGAATATGCATCTAATTTTCCTGCTTTGTCAACTTAAAAAAAACCTAGAAGCAATGACACCCCATAGGAAATGACCATACCTAGTGACCAGGTCTTTATTTCTAAATATCATTCTCCACTAAAAGAAAACAGGGATCTCCCTGACTGGTGTTGCTCAGTGGGTTGGGCATCATCCTATAAACCAAAAGGATGCTGGTTTGATCCAGGTCAGGGCACATGCCTGGATTGTGGGCCAGGTCGGTCCTTGGTTGGGGGCTGTGTGAGAGGCAAAATGACTGATAGTTCTCTTGCACACAGATGTTTCTCTCCCTTTATGTCTCCTCCCTGCTTCCCCACCCTAAAAATAAACGAATCTTTAAAAAAAAAAAAAAGAAAAGAAAACAGGAGTCCTTGGAGCAATGGCTGAACACAGGGCTTGGGATGTATATGATGGGCCTTGAACATAGCATGTAAGAAAATGCCAAATGGTGGGACATGTTAAAAGTCACTGTGAAGAAACACTCACAGGCAAATTCTAAAAAAACCCCAAATCTTAGTATCAAAATAATGATAGTACTATCAGTTAAATAACAGTAATACATGATTTAATAAAACAAGAACTCATGTTCACATTGACATAAAGGAATGAATACATGAATATATTTATATATCATATAATGAATATATGAATACATGTGTTCTTATAGATATGGAAGGGAGAAAAAGATCTAACTTGGAGTAGAAAGTCAAATACCAATAATTGCAGAAGAAATAGTGTAATTAGGAAAAAATACAAAACCACCATCAGAGTAAGAACTGATCCAGGCAAAAATCAATGCTGAAATTAGTGGATCAAAGTTTGATGAGGAAGTTGAGGAACCTGGCAGATACCGCACCAAATGATTACATCATTAGTAATGGTACAAACTGACACTGTTCCATCTGATATGATGCAGTGAGAACACAGCATCTTTTCTGTGGTATTTTTGCCACAGAACACACATAACCAAAATCTAATCATGAGGAAACATTAGACAAACACAAATTGAGGCACACTCCACAAATAACTCATCTTAACTCTTCAAAGATGCCAAAGATATGAAAAAACCTAGACACAATTATTCCAGAATGAAGGAGAGTAGAGATTTATAACAACTAAATACAGTACATATGCTTCTGGATTGGATCATGGGCAGTTTGGGATGGGTGATCTGTTTTGCTATAAAGGCCATTATTGAGACAAATGGTGAAATCTGAACTAATGTGTGGATTAGACTATATTATTCCATTGGTTTTGATGGGTATATGAGCTCTGTGCAGAAAAATTCCAGCCACAGTTAATATAATGAGAACAGTTTACATGGCATCAATGTAACCTGGCAGCCAAGGAGAGTGGACTGGAATGTGAATGTGTGAACAGTGACGACTTCACTGTATTAGTCAGTGGGAGGCAGTAGATGCTGTTGAATGAGCATGTATACTGTGGGGCTGTCACATTCAAAATGACTGAGCAAGTAGAACAATGAATCTGCATCAAATTTTGCATTAAGCTTCCTCCACGGAAATTACTCAGATGATTCAGAAGGCTTTGGGGGACAATGCAATGAGTGCAGTGCAAATAAAAGCGTAGCACAAACGCTTCAAAGATGGCCAAAAATCTGTTGAAAAGTGATCCGCTTTCTAAAAGGCCTGCAACAGGCAGAACACCTGAGAATGTTGAACTTGTACTGCAATTAACAAAGACTGGCAACTGACAGTGCAAGAACTAGAAGCTGATCTGGAGATTCCAAAAACTACTGTGTCTGAAAACCACTGTCTGACATTGAAGGAGGATCTCAGCATTGATTATGTCATGACAAAATTCGTTCCATGACTTCTGTTATCAGAGGAGAAGGAACATTGTGCTAATGACTTGATTCAAACCGCTACCAATGAACCATATTTCCTCAAGAAGGTCACAACCAGAGATGAATCACTGGGTCTACAGCTATGATCCAGAAACCAAGGACCAGTTCTCCCAATGGAAGTTGCAGCCAAGCTGCAGCAAGATCAAGACCATGTTAACTGTGTTTTTTGATTGGGAAGATGTTGTCCATCACGAGTATGCCCCTCCAGGCCAAATAATTAATAAGGAGTACTACACCTCAATGTTCTCCAGCGATAGAAATGCAATACCACAAAAACAGCCGCAGTTATGGGCAACTGGTGATTGGCAGCTTCATCACAACAATGCACCTGCTCATGCACCACATCTTGTGCAGAGTTTTTTGGCACAACATCAAATCACCTGGGTGACTCAGACCCCCTACAGCCCAGATTTGGTGCCCTGCGACTTCTGGCTTTTCCCAAAACTAAAATTGCCTTGAAAGGGAAGAGATTTCAGGCCTTCAGTGAGATTCAGGAAAATACAACAGGGCAGCTGATGGCAATTCCAATAAAGGATTTTGCAGAATGTTTCTAACAGTAGCAAAGACACCTGGAGAACTGTGTGAGGTCCCAAGGTGCCTACTTCGAAGGGGACTGAGGTGTCATTGTCCTAAGTACAATATTTTTTGTATCTTGTTATCTTCTTCAGTAAGTGTCTCTGTTGTTCTTATTATGGTGCTGGATAATTTCTGGATAGACTTCATGCTACAGCTATACAAGAGAGTGCTCTTGTGTATAGAGACTACATGCTAAAGTATTTAGGAGTAATGGGCATCAGGTCTGCACCATACTCTCAAACCATTCATATCCCCACATGGGAAGGGCTTCCATTTTGACCCCCCAAAAGACATTTAGTAATGTCTAAAGACATTTTTGGTTGAAACAAGGGGGTGGGGGAAGGCGGCACCACAGGGAAGTGGTGTTCCATCTAGTGGGTGTATGTTGCCAATCCTCCAATATGCAGGGCCACCCTCCACAACAAAGACTTATCCAGTGCAAAACATCTCCAGTGGTGAAGCTAAGCCTGATAGATAGGGAAGGAAACTCCTACCACTATAAGCTATGGGCTGGCTACCTCTTTAGCATTAGAAAATGAAGTCATTAGTGTCTTGAAGACCCAGATACTTCCACTGACCTATCAGCTACAGGATGGTGTTTCTATTATAATAGAGAAGTGGAACAACTGCTGAGAATATTTCCTACACCCACTTATGAGCACTCCCCACCTTTCTTCTTTCTCTGGAGATCTGAGAAATAACCTACATAAAAATTCCTTCAGGAATTGAGCTTATCTTAGTTTTGCACAAAAAACACGAATCCTAATTTGTTATACATAAAACAGTTCTATCATTTCCACTATATTAATTTATGTAACCTAACTTAATGCTTAAAAAACTTTGATCCCATTTATTTCCTCTATTTCTTTATACTCAGCAAATCTTAATAAGTAAAATAATTCCTTATTTCTGTTTCTCAGTGATTGTCTTGAACAACTTTTAAGTAGTCTTTTAATGTTAAAGGCAAACGGATGACCTATTTCTTACCAACACTGGGGATTTTATGCTGCTAAACTTCTTGTTGCTCTCTTCCTGAAGTACACTTCTAAATTCTTTCGTAAGACTGTATTTATTTCACTTTTAGAGAGAAGGGAAACAGGAGACAAAGAGATGGAGAGAAGCATCAATGTGAAAGAGAAACATCAATCCCTTGCCTCTCAGACATGACCCAACCGGGGACAGAATCTGCAACCCAGCCATGTTCTATAACCAACAATTGAACTGGAGACCTTTCACTTTGCGGAACAATACCCAGCCAACTGAGCCACACTGGTCAGGGCTAAATTCTTTTCCTAGATATTTCCATAATAACACATAACTTTCATGGGGTCTAAAACACTTTTTATTCCTTTCTAAAGAACTAAAGACTAAGGGTCAAAGTTTCATTTTTGAAGCTTACTGATCCATCTAAATAGTAGTAGTATCTACATTTCAGAATTCTAACTTAATTCCACTTAAAATTGAAAGGGTCTTGAAAAATATTGCAATGGAAAGTTAAATAGGAAATTAAACCCTGGCTGTTGTGGCTCAGTGGATTGAGCACTAGCCTGCAAATGGAAAGGCTGCTGGTTCTATTCCCCATCAAGGCACATGCCAGTGTTGTGGGCCAGGTCCCCAGTTGGGGGCATGTGAGAGGCAACCAACTGATATTTTTTTAGCACATCAATGTTTCTCTCCCTCTCTTTCTCCCTCCTTTCCCCCTCTCTAAAAATAAATAAAATCTTGTTTAAAAAAAAAGGAAATTAAAACATTTACTGGAATAAGCCTCTTCAGGAAATAAAATGTTTAGGACTATAGTTTTAAGGCAGGGCTTTAACCATGTTACATCTTTCAAATGAGTTCAACCTCAAAGCTGTTTTGGTTTTATAAATAAGCAATATTTCCTCTGACATTATCTATCAACAGTAAATAGGTCTTCTGCTTACTAGGTTGCATGACCTGATTTACTTTAACCCAGAGATACTCCTTCATAATCAGGTCAAGTACATGTATACTGCTGCCTTCTATGCCATTCATTAGCCAAAAAAGACCTGACTCCAATATTAATTTTAAAACAAAAGTTAAAAAGCAGAACACAAATCAGTACAAATGAACTCAAATGAATATACTGAGTTAACATAAACACTTAAAATAAAATTTCATAAAAAATGTTTAATCTTCACCAGAGAACATACTTATTGATTTTAGAGGGAGAGGAAGGGAAAGAAAGAAAAAAATCCACGTGAGAGAGAAACATCAATTGGTTGCTTTGTGCATGTGCCCCTACTGGGGACCAAACCCACAACCCAAGCATTTTGTGGGAACTCATCACTATTACTTCATCCTTAGTGAAATAATCTGAAGACAAAAAGAACTAAAAAGAAATTTTTATTTACTGTTCATAATACTGGTAATAGTGGTAATTACATAATTTTAAAAGTAATGTGTGCTATAGAATACAGCAAGTAAGCTATGTACAAAATTCTACAATGTTGAACGTGAAATCAAACTATCGATATAATCTGAGTTTATTTTTCAACATATTTCATAGCTGTGTCCAATGAAAGAGCCTAGAAGCAATGAATATACCCAGCACTCTGATCCAGTTTCTAAATACTAATCCACACACACAGAAAAACCAAGGATCCCTGGATCAGTGGAAGATTCCATGATTCAAACACATGAAGTACAAGATGAGTCTGGGTAATCTTTTGTGCAGAAAGCTAGGGAAGTGTTCAAAGATGATGGGGTTATAGCAAAAGAACACAAGAGATAGCCTGAAAGGTCACAGTGGCCAATCTATTTAAGTATGTTTATTAAGTAAAAATTATTGTCTATTGTGATAGAGTGGGGTGAGGTGTAACAGGAAATAAAGCCTTTCTACTACTCTGATTTACCATGAAATGGAATTAGAGTAAAATGTACTAACAAACTGATAAAAAGAAATCACATACTGACAGTTTTTTTGTAAGCATATTTCAAGTGCCAGCAGTTCCAGTTCCTGCTTGTATAAAAAGCCGTGACCACAACTTCAGGTGACACAGATCACCCAACTGCAGGAATGTGGTTGGCACCAATAGGTTCCAGAACGCTGACATTAAAGATCCATATTAAGACCAGAAAGGATACTGCCTGCACTTCCACAGCCTCTCCCCCGATCTCTTTTTGTTCTCCTTGTCCTCCCTCCTTACAAAAACCCCTGCCTGCACTGAGATGTTAAGATGGGCTTTGAGACAAGCCCTCCATCTTACAGGTTGCTAGCACCTGAATAAAATCTCTTTCCTTAACATCAGCACCTGCCTCTCGAGTATGGGCTCTTGAAGCAGTAAGCAGGTGGACCTACCTTCAGTTATAGGAGGGAGAGAACTCCTCTTTACAGAATTCTAGTTATTAAATGTGGAAGAAATAGCAATTAGAAAACTCCCTTTTTCAACTGACAGTGTAATAAATGATGCAGGCAAAGATCAACAATGGATGCTAAAATTCTGAAGTAAAACAATAATGGAGGCTGGATATTCACATGGTACCAGAGCAGCACCCAGAAGCTTACTTACTAATTAAATTGTAAAAGAAAAAATGCACCCTTATTTTGGAGAAAGCTGGTGATCACAACCTTCATTAGGTGGTCAAGCATATTAAGAACAGTGGCTTCAGCCCTGGCTGGCGTAGCTCCGTGGATTGAGCGCGGGCTGCAAACCAGGCATCGCAGGTTCGATTCCCAATCAGGGCACATGCCTAGGTTGCAGGCCATGTCCCTCAGCAACCGCACATTGATGTTTCTCTCTCTCTCTCTCTCTCCCTCCCCCTCTCCCTTCCCTCTCTAAAAATAAATAAATAAAATCTTAAAAAAAAAAAAGAATAGTGGCTTCTGATGTGCAACAACATACACAATGTCACTTTGAAGTATTCTTGCCAAAATATATTTAACCTGAACCCAATTAAGCTTATCAGACTTCACTTCCAGTGTTCTTGGACACTACTCTTACTTTAATAGTGGTATAAAAGCTTACATGATTGTCATCAGGAAACAATCACATAAATTTTGAATATGGTACATTCTATAAGACAAAAAAAATCAGTTCCATGAGAAATTTTTAGAAGATGAGGAGAGTGCTCAAGAATAAAGACCTAAGTATTATAATCACATCACCAAAGACAGCTATGAGACTGTCCTTTTTCTTAAGAAATGTACACTACCTATAACTCACTTCCAAACAGGAAAAAAATACGTGTGTATATATACAGAGAGATAGAATACCGTATGTGTGCAATTATGTAAAAATGTTACGTGGAAATCAATCTAGGTAGAGGGATATGGGTAATTAATTCATGGGTACTGCTCTTTCATGTATTTTCAAAATAAGAAAGTTCAGAGGGAGGAAAATAAAGTAGAATGCTATAATTCAGAAGTTCTCAAAGTGCATCCCTTAGGGATCCACCAAACTTTCTGGTTGCCCACAAAGCCAGAAAATCATTTCCACAATAATAATAATGTTATTTGCCTTTCTCACAATGCTGACATTTGTAGATAGCACAAAAGCAATTGTGGTAAAGTTGCTGGTGCCTTACCACACTGGGTAGGGACTCCGAAGTGTACCAAGTAGTCAGATTGATCATTGCCACCTCCTTCACAGTTAAAAATAAATTGCCAGTTTCGCATTAGAAAAGGCCTGTGATGAAGGACTAAAAAGTATTAATTTTATCAAATCACAACCCTTGAATGAACTAATATTCTGTGTGACAAAACAAGTATGTATAAAACTCTTCTGCTGTATACAAAGTATGGTGGTTCAGCTAAAGAAAAAAACATTACTGCTCAAGCTGCAAGCTAAACTAGCCACTTTCTTTTCTGGCACACCATTCCTTACTTGAAAGATTGACAAACTATGCCTACACAGACTTTATTAGGCAGACATTTTCTCAAATTGAACAAAGTGGGCCTCTCATCAGTCATTTTCCCCGAAGTAATTTCTACAATAAAACATTTTCAACTTTTAAGCAAAAACTAAAATTTTGGAGAACTGTGAACTTGATAGCTTCCCAATACTTACAAGGATTTTGTGATGGGTTAGAGTATTGGTCTTGCAAAAGGGTTTTGTGATGAGTTTGGCAGCAATATTAACAGAAATTTTTGATGCTGCATAATGAGATGTGAGCTCCTTTGAAAGACTTGCATAAACATAACCAGAATTTTCCAAATGACCAATGTATAATGTTACAAGCAGGCATGTGTAAAAAGATGCAAAGTGCAAGACAGACTAATAGATTTTAATGTAACAGCATAGCAAGATCATTGGAATGGTTTTAGATACCAAGTTCTTTAAGAAACTAATCAAGAAAATACTATTTGTTGAGTTTAGTGTAGTATCACAGATTGTTGGCAGATACGTTAATAGCTACTGAAAATATAACCATATATTTGTGTGAGGCTGCATTTCTTCATATATTTCAACCAAAATAATAAAATGAAATATATGGAATATAGGGGATATGAGAATCCAGCTATTTTAAGCCAAACTTTTTTTTTAAGTTGCAAAAAATGTAAAACAATGTTATTCTACTATTTTTTTAAAGAAAATTTTTCATAAAAACATGTTAACATGTAATGGGTTACTGTTATTTTAAAGTAAAATAGTGTTAAATATGTTTGAAATGTTTTCATTTCTCTAATTTGCTATTGATATAACATATAATCAAAAGCTCTCTGTGATTCTCAATATTTTTTTAAGATTGTAGAGTGGCCCTGAGACCAAAAAAACAGATTGATTTAAATTGCTGCTCTCGAAATCAATGCATGCCATACACAATTTTCAATAAACCAAAAACCTCACCTAAGTGTTAATGACTACAGTCTACACCACACCACTCTGGCTCCTAGCCCCAGAACAAGTTAGCTCTGCTGAAATTAGCATTAAGCACTTTTTTTTCTCCTGGGGGTGGGGCACATGGGGGCACAGGAGTACAACACAATTACTTTGACAAGATTCCCAATTTCCTCTTTACAGAGATTAAAAAAATAAAAAGTAAATGAAGCCATAAAAAAAGACACTCATTCTTCAGTTATTTAAAATCAATTCAATCTATAAAAGGTTCAGACAACTTCTAACTATAATGTTCAATGACAAATAGATTTAACACTATAAAACAAGCTAATTTAAGAAATTTTTAATAAAAAGGTAAAGTCAAGCAAATTATTCTCAATACTATGCTAAACCATATTAAAATGACTCACATAATGCATTAAAAATGAAGCTGGACTCTTAACTTACACCCAGGGGTCCCACATCCCCATGTCATGGATCAGTACTGGTCTGTGGCCTGTTAGGAACCAGGCCACACAGCAGCAGGTGAGCGGCAGGTGAGGGAAGCTTTCCTTCCATTACTACCTGAGCTCTGCCTCCTACCCCACACCCCTGCTGCCACTCCCCAACCCCACTCCCCAAAAAATTGTCTTCCATGAAACTGGTCCATAATACCAAAAAGGTTGGGGACCACTGCTTACACCATATACAAAAATTAACTCAAAATGAATCAAAGATTTAAATGTAAGTTTTAAAGCTCAAACTCTTACAAGAAAACATTGGAAAAGCTTACATGACATTCGATTTCACTATGAATTCTTGAATATGACACCAAAAGCACAGGCAACAAAAGAAAAAATAAATTGAAATTCGCTGAAGTTAAAACTTGGGTGCCCTGCCAGTGTGGCTCAGTTAGCTGGGCATTGTCCTGCAAATCAAAAGGTCACCACAGTTTGACTCCCCACCAAGGCATATGCCTGAATTGCAGGTTTGGTACCCTGGGGCACACAGGAAGGCAACCAATCGATGTTTCTCGCCCTCTTTTCCCCCTCCCTTTCCCTCTCTCTAAAATTAAAAATAAAATAATCTTAAAATAAAAAGAATAAAAATTTTAAAAACTTTTGTGTATTAAAGCACACAATCAAGTGAGTAAAGAGACAACTCACAGAATGGGGAAATCTATATACAAATTATATATCTAATAAGGGATTAACATCTAGAATATAAAAAGAACTGTAACTCAACAAAAAACTCAATTCAAAAATGAGCAAAGGGTCCTGAATTAGACATGTTTCCAAAAACAGATACCCAACAAGGACACGAAAAGATGTTCAATGTCACTGGTTAGGAAAATGCAAATCAAACCACAATGAGATACCATTTCACAGCCAGTAGTATAGCTATTAACAAACAAACAAACAAACAAAAAACACTAAACCAAAAAGTATGTACTGGTGATGATGTGGAGAAATTAGAATCCTCATGCATTGCTGGTAGGAGTGTAAAATGGTACAGCCAAAGTAGAAAATAGTTGGGCAGTTAAACAAAGACCTACCACATGTCCCCAAAATTCTACTCCTAGGTATGTATCCCAACAGAATTGAAAGCAGGGACCCAAATGGCCAAAAGGCAAAAACAACCCAAATGTCCAACAACAGATAAATGGATAGACAATGGAATATTATTTAGCCCGTAAAAGGAATGAAATTTTGATACAGGCTATGGCATTGATGGATCTTAACAAGATTATGCTTAATGAAATAACCTGCTTACATGAGATACCTATGCACAACAGGCCAGTTCATAGAGACAGAAAGAATAGTGTTTACTGGGACTGGGAGGAAGAAGTAAAGGTACAGAGAGTCATAAGAGTTATTGTTTAATGGGTGCAGAATTTTTGTTGAAGATGATTAAAATATTTTTGATATAGATAATGGTGATGGTTACAGAACACTATGAATGTATTTAATGTCACCACATTGTCTATTTGCATATGATAAATATATTTTACCACGCTTTGAAAAAAATGGTTAGTGTTTTAAAAAAATGACTTACATTTATTCTTTGCAAGAAAATTTAATTGCCATGTTTGTCAGTGATTTCCAAATTAAAAAAAAAAAACAAAGAACTGAGCCCTCCAATAATAAACATAACGCAAGTCATAGATAATACTTTACTTACCCGTTTCGGGCCACTAAAAATCTTCCTGGTATTTTCCTTTGATTTATCTCCTTGTTTATTTGGGAGCTTCTTCACACTTTCAGGTACACCAGGCAAGTCCTCTGTAAAATCCAAGTTTTCTGAAATGGTAATCAAAAGTAGCTAGCTTTCTAATATTTGAAATTATCTACCAAACAACCTCTAAACATTTGATGGGGAGAGAGGGAGCATACTGTAGAGGAAAAATAAAGGAATAAAAGCACCACATAGTTGACAAAATACCAAATATTCCCAACAATATTCAGTCTCATTCTCCCACTCTCACCCTACTTGTCCCACCCCCACCACCCCCATCAAGAAAAAAATTAGAAACCTAGTTATTCCAGTTTTATTTTGTATAAATGGTAAAACCAATTCTTTTACAAAGTAACTCCTGGATATGGACACTGACATTGGCATAGTCTAGTTTAAACACACACACACACACACACACAACCAAGTGGTATCTATAACATTTTCCTAGAATTTAAGGACACAGTCATGTTGGCCTTCAAAGAATGCTCACTTACAACTACTTTAAAAGATTTTAAAGGATAGTTTATCTTTGACAAAAGATACAAAATGACCTAATACAATGTAGTTCAATAATTTAAGGGGTCTTCACACAAAAGATCAGATTAATTCCCAAATAATTATAAATGTTTATTTTTTAAAGCTTAGGAAAGGAGAAATAACAACTTTTCTCAAGACCAAACATTAATAAAAATGTTTGTTATTTTATATATTCTACGAAGACTTAAACTCCAACTCAAATGGTCTCTAATTTTAAAATTTTATTTGGTATCAACTTCAGTTTTTGAAAGAGCCTAATAATTTCACTTTTTTAAAAAAGATTTTATTTTATTTTTTTTTTGCGGGGGGGGGGAGAAAGAGAGGGAAAGAAACATCAATATAAGAGAGATGCATCAATCAGTTGTCTCTCATATGCCCCAAACTGGGGACCTGGCCAGCAACTCAGGCATGTGCCCTGACTGGGAATCTAAACCTTGAACCTTCAGTTCAGGCCAGCACTCAATCCACTGGGCCACACCAGCCAGGGCTGATTTCACATTTTATTTTAAAGTCTAAAAAGTTACATTACTCCAAGATGTAAATTTCAGCCACAGATTTTCAACTACAGGTAATTTGCTACCAAGGTTAGTGTAAGAGCTACATAAATTGCAGGAGAACAGGAGCTCAGTTTTCATACATTGCTACTTATCACCCCCCTGAGAGATCAATTTTAAATCTGATTTCCCAGTCAGATCTCAAATAACTATAGCAAGGTTCTTAAAATTTTAGTTCTCCAAAGACATTCAAGACAACATTGAAAAGTCTGACAATACTCTTATTTTTTTGCAGTAGGGGAGACAGGGTGAGCCCTTTAGAGGGCTATATAATTCCAGTTTTGAAATTAATAGTAATTCTAATCTAGCCCTGGCTGGTGTGGCTCAGTGGATTGAGCACCAGACTGGGAAGCAAAGGGTCGCTGTTTCAATTCCCAGTCAGGGCACATGCCTGGGTTGCAGGTCGGGTCCCCTGTAGGGGGCACTTGAGGAGCAACTACACATTAATGTTTCTCTCATTCTCTCTCCCTTCTCTAGAAATAAAAAAATAAAATAAAATCTTTTAAAAGAACAGTAATTCTAATTCTAGCAAAACTATTTTTAGCCCAAATAAGGCAAAATAGTAGGTGGTTTCAAGTATGATTTATACTCTATGTGAAAACCTATGTGGAAGAGTACTATTAGAATTCTAATTCACCATGACACTTCCTCTATGACCCTAGCAAGACAAAAGTTCTATGTAACAAGTAAACCAATACAGAAAAACTGCATTTGGTCTAATACAAATAAATATAGCTCCTCTCCCAGAGGTTTTCACACATTTTTCCTCATTCAACAGTCAATCCACTTCACAAAGCCTCTGTCAGCTAATGACCTAACTATAGCAAAGCTAACCGATTCCTTTTGTTTGACTCTCACAGTGAAGACTATCAACTCCTTGAGGACCTATAGTCATTAGTGATCCTGCTATATTAAAAGACAAATTAAATTTTCACTATTAAGAATTAATACTTAACTATCGCTTTTCAGTTTTATTAAATAAGTTTAAGAGAATAAATTTTAAGATTTAATTTTAACCTTTAAAAAAGTTGAAAGATTTAAACTTAAGATTTCTAAGATTTCTTGAGAATGTTTTAAACATCAGTTGATCACTTTTGAGCCAAATACACAGCTGCTAATCAATTTTAATTTTCTAGTATTTCCCTCATTACAACCATCTATCAATGTAATTCTAAATGTCCAAAATCTATCCTTATGTCTCCAATGCATTCGAATTTTCAAAACTGAAACACCAAGATGTCTACAAACCCTGAAAATACACATACACACACTCTCTCTCTCTCAAAAACTCTCAAGTACTAAAGGTAGAATTCAAAAATATGGAAAGACTCCACGATCTACAAATTAGTTCCTTACAATGTAGAACTTGATTATTAACATCTAAAATGTTGTATCTTTGGATAAGGTACCAGGGGTGTCCAACTTGCAGCTCAGGATGGCTATGAAACACAAAATCATAGATTTACTTAAAACGTTACTTAGTATTATACTAACGTTACTAAGTTTTACTACTTAGATATGCACATTTTTATATATCAGTGATCACAAATTTGGGACCTGCTTGATGATTTTAAAAGATTACTGAAAGGGCTGCTGCATAATTAGGGTTATTATATGAGGACTATTTTTGCTTATATGTGGTGGCAGATATCATGAAAATTATGCACGGGCCTTTTTTTTGCTCATCAGTTTTAGTTAGTGTTTGTGTATTTATGTGTGGCCCAGAGACACCAAAGGGTTGGGCTCTCCTGTTCTAAACAGTACTTCTATTAAAATTAAACATAAATTAAAGTTGAGTATCTAGGAGGAAACTATGTAGCTGCTGATTTAAGCTTGACAAGAATTTATTACAATACTTTCTTAAAAGTCTTACCTGTATTATTAGTACTAGATTGACTGTCCTGGGAATTATCATTGCTTTCTGGAGGAGGATGCAAGGAGGATGATGGAGCTGTTTTAGTTCTTTTTTTGCTTGTCTTTTTTTCCACTTGACAGTCATCATCATCATCATCTTCACTTTCGCTGAGATCATCAAAGCCAAAATACTTAATTTTGTAATTAGAACTCCCAGAACCTCCTTCATCACCTCCTGTCTCATCATGATCTTCAAAACCAAAAAATTCAAGTTTAACATCCTTTTTAGATTTAGTATTACTAGGTCGAAATCTAGTAGTGGTCTTAGAAGTTGCAATATCTGCCTTTTTTCTTAGACGGCCAGCTTCTCCCAAATCAGCGGGAGTTGATGCAGTAAACTCATCCATGCTGCGTTCCATAGTATCCTGTATGGTAACATTACAAACTGACAAGCAAGATGGATGTAAAACAGTGTAATCTCTAGTCCGTCCAACTGTCCCTCTAAAACTGGTCCCACAACTTACACTGCCTTTCTTTGCCTGATTCAGGCCATCTTTACTTGAGTCACTGTTTGCTTTGGCTAAAGCCTGACTGGTGCCATCTAACAGCTTATCAAAATTTGATGTTCCTTGTGAGGATTTTGCTTTATTGACCCTACAGTACGTCCTACAGTTGCTTGGCCTAAGAACGCTTTGCATGATGTCTTCTTCTTCAATGGCTTCATTCAGATTTTCCAATCGATTTTTTAAATCCTCATCCTTCATCTCCAAAAGAGGATCACTATCCAAACTTAAGATACAATCTTCTGATCTGACATCTTCGAAATCATTATCCCATTCATACAAACCAGTTCTTACAGATCCCTTAATCAGTGATATTTCTGATGGAGAGTCTGACCTTTTTCCAAGTTGGGAGTTCCAAGTATCATTTGTTTCCTTGATTGCATCAGCTTTGTATCCAGAAGCCACTATAGCTTCTGCATTGAGTTTCTTAGTAATGTCTTCAGCATTTTTGTAAATATGGTGACTATTCTTTTCATATTCATCACTAAAATTCTCCACTTTATCTATAAAATAAAAATTAAGTCAAAGGATTAAAGACAAGAGACATCAAAGTAAGTTAACAAATAACAAGGATATTTGACTAGTAGGACAGAATAAATTAATTTTGAATTGCAATAATTTTAAATTGTGAAATCAATGTTTACACATTTGACATTTCCCCTTCCACATTTTCTTTGTGGAAAACACACAGCTTTCATGCCTTCTAGTGACCTCTCCCTAGACATCCAGATCCCTTAAAATTACTGTCCTAATTCAAGAGATTTCCATAGTGCTAAGGAACTGGATCAATTCAAAATGACATATAAATGACTCAGTCAAACCTCAGAGGTACAATGGGTCTTTCAAATAAAAATGCTTCAACTAAAATATATTTAGTAGAATAAAAACAGTATAATACAATAAATGAAAACATTCTGATATATTTGTACTTCTCTGGGTTAAGAGTACACATCAGGCAAATCAGCTGTCCAGAAACCTGTCGCAGGATCAGGTCTCTTTAGCTATTTCTGCTTTCCATTCTTTCTTCATAGTAATTAAAAGTCACATGACTTCAATAATTTTTTAAAAATATTTTCAAAGATGTTTGTTTTTTAAAAGATTTTCTTTCTTTTCAGAGAGAGGCGGAGGGAGAAAGAGAGAGAGAAACATTGATGAGAGAGAAACATTGATCAGTTGCCTCTCAAACACCAGGAATCCAGCCTGCAATCCAGGTATGTGCCCTGCCCAGGAATTGAACCAGTGACCTTAAATGCTTTGCAGGATGATGACCTAACCCACTGAGCCACACTGGTCAGGGACAATACTTTTTTTTAAACAGTGGCTCTGATATGCCTAAGTTAAGTGGCTACAGTGGTTATTTATGCATATCAGTCAGGAGTAAATTTTAAACTACTTATTCATTTTGTACTTGAGGAATCTTTTTTGTTGTCTGTACTTTTCATCAGACATTTTTGTTAACCTTTCTAAGTGAGAGATGGAACTACAATTCAAACTGATGTTAATTTTCCCAGCACTCACTGGTAGAAAAACACTGGCAAATGTTTACGCCAAAAAATAAAAAAAAGTGTACCTATATTTGTTAAGGCTACCCAATGGGTTTAAATTATTTAACTTGTTAAGATTTGAATTTACTCATTTAGGAGACATCTAATTTATATTATAGGTGTATCTTTTATTCTTAGATATTTCCCAGCTCAAGGCTAGGAACTATAATATCATAACCTTAGAAATTCGAATCACTAAGCATAAAATATTAAAAACCAAAATTTAAAAGCTATGACATCTGATAACTTTATTTTTTTATCCTCACCTGAAGACATTTTTTTTCATTGAAATTTTAGACAGGGAGGGAGGAAGGGAAACATAGATGTGAGAGAAAAATATCAATTGGCTGCTTTCTCCTATATACTCCAACCAGGGACCAAACACAGAACCTAGGCACAGGCTCTGACCAGAAGTCGAACCCATGACCACACACCCACCAACTGAACCACCCTGCCAGGGTGACATCTGACACTCTAAAAGGAGGAGCAGTAAGGCCAAGTCTAAATTCACACCTGAAGAAATAATACGACTGATTTTATAACAAGTGGAAAGAGCACTATTAGCTGAATCTGGAAACTATTATTTCCATGGTTAAACTAGTTCTTTAGAGCTTGGGTAAGACCCCTAACTTTGGGAGTTTTCCTGAAGACTTTAATTTCCCCACCTGTTGAAAAAGGAAGCCACTAACCCAAACTACTTCATATTGTTACTGAAGGAACTATTTAGCAATAAATGTTTATGGGAATGATTAGTATTTAGCTACACAAAGGTCCATAACATGTCAACTGAATGTCATACTACATCACATTTATAACTGTATAGCACATCCCATTGTCTTAATGCCACAAAATTTATTTAGGCTGTTTCTAATTATTTTATGTAATAAACACCTTCTGACTTAAAATTAAAAGTTTAAGTGAACAATAAACTTTATTATCCAAATTTTAAAAATTACTACTCCAAGTTTCACTTATTACATCCATTTACCCTAAAATCAGAAAGAGTCCATATTATGTCTTAACAGTAACTATTCTCATAAATAAGCTGCCTTTATATAAGAGTTGTGAGCCTATCATATAAATTTGTTTTAAGTGCAAAGAGTAATAAAGAGCGCTATAGAAACAAGTTACATCTAAAAGATATACAATTAAGTTGTTATCAGTAAGTATAATCTATTCATGTATTTAATGATATATATAAACAATCCTACGGTTCAATGATTACAGTACATTACATTTCTAAACTTCTGAGATACATTACACAGATAAAATCCAATTTAATCAACAAAAAGTTCTGCTTAAGAAAAGTTGTCCAAGTTCTCCACAAGAGTATCCTAATATGTAAAACAAATGGTTCTGCCTTGACTGTGGTTGAGAGGATTAAAGTATCATCCAGTAAAACAGAAGGTCACCAGTTCAACTTCCTGTCAAGGCGCATGCCTAGGTTGAAGGTTCGGTCTCCAGTCAAGCTTGGGTGCAAGAGGCAACCGACATGTTTCTCTCCCTCTCTTGCCGAAAAACTAAATCAGTAAGCATGTACTCCAGTGAATATTAAAAAAATAACCTAACTCCCGCCCTGGCTGGTGTAGCTCAGTGGATTGAGCGCGGGCTGAGAACCACGCATCGCAGGTTCGATTCCCAGTCAGGGCACATGCCTAGGTTGCGGGCCAGTCCCCAGTGGGGGCCATGTGAGAGGCAACCACACATTGATGTTTCCCTCTCTCTCTCTTTCTCCCTCCCTTCCCCTCACTAAAAATAAATAAATAAAATTTAAAGATTTTACTTACTTATTTTTAGAAAGATAGGAAGGGAGGGAGAAAGAGAGCGAGAAACATCTCATCAGTTATCTCTCACATGCCCCCTACTAGGAACCTGACCCACAACCCAGACATGTGTCCTGACCAGGATATCCACCAGAAATCTAACCTTTCAGTGCACAGACCAGTGCTCAATACACTGAGCCATACAAGCCAGGGCACAAAAGATAATTTTTAAAAATGCATTACCCTGGAATGAGGAAGTTCCTTCTCTGATACAAAAACCTCATAAGCCTTTTATGTAGATTTAATTTACATAAAATCTAAAATTTCAGCCCTGCAAAAAAAGTTGTCAAAAAAAATGTAGAAAATATCATTGTAATTCATTTTATTTTTAGGTCAATTTCCTTAATTTAAAGAGTTCTTCCTACAAACCCAGATGAACCAGAAACCTAAATATGAAGGAGAAAAGGTAAAGGTTTTAAAACACAGGAGTACATCTCTATGACGTTAGGCACAGAAAGATTTCTTAAAAACAATATACCAAAAGCATTAACCATAAAGGAAAAGATATTTCATCAAAACCAATTTATACATTAAAAAAAAAAAAAAACACATACTGAAAAAAAAGCAGCAGAAAACCCCACTACTTATGAAAAAACCCCTCTACTTATGATATCTACCAGATAAACCATAGTGGAAATGGGAGGTATACGGACTACAAAAGGAATGCCAACAACTCAATAGTAAAAGATATCAAGGGACCTGACTAAACACTTGATAAGAAAGGATATCCAATAAACATATAAAATATATATATATATATTAAAAGGTGCTTATATTCATTAGTTATTAGAAAGATGCAATTTAAAACTGTGAGACATTACCACACAACCAGTGTTGTTTAACACATTGTAAGACCCAGAAACTCCACTTAAAAAGTACTTACCTAACAGAAACTCATGCATATGTGCACCAAAAGACCTATTAAACTGAACCATATAAAACTCTCATTTTTAAAATAATCAAATATTAGCAATTCCATTGTTCAACATAACAAATATGTTCACTGCAACATCACTGCAAAACAATGAAACCTAAACATTCATTAACAGTATAACCTAAAGAGTAATCTTTTCATACAAAGAAATACTGCATAGCAGTAAAAAATAGAACTACATTTCCATAGGAGCATATGTTAGTACAACCACTACAAAGAGCAATTTGGTAATACTTTTAAAATTAAAAAATGTACATGTCAAAGAAATAAACTTACCTTTAAGCAAGCAGTTTTATTTGTTAAGTATTTACAAAAACTATCCATGAGTATGAAATATAACATGGAAACTCACAACATTGTTTACTAGTTTTTGTTTTCATAAATAACACAAATATCAATAAAAAACTAAATTATCATCCAGTACATATCTAAATACTATATAACTATAAAAAAGAATGAGGCAGATCTATATCATGTATAAATATAGCTGCCGTTAGGGATGGGGATGAGAGAAGCGACATCTGTACCTCTTGAATAGTGTACTGTCCATATACAGCCTGTTCAAAAGCTTAAAACATAAAAATTGACCAAGGTACATAGTAAGTACTTTACAGTGGTACTGTAGATACTTTTGAAACCTTACCTGTAAAACAATTACATTTATGTATGCAATACAATGCCTAAGCTTAGTTCAAAATAATTCATTTTTAAAAGAGAATAGGATAAAACTATAACAAAAGCAAAAGTTTGCTGGTTCCATTCCCCATCAGGGCACATGCCTAGGTTTGAGTCTGGTCCCTGGTTTTGCATAGGACAGGCAACTGATCGATATCTCTTCCTCTTTCTGCCTCCCTTTCCCTCTCTAAAAATAAAAAAAAATTTCAAAAGAAAAAATACACCCCAAAAAACAACACTATCTATACTGGAGATAGATGCACACACACACACACATTAACAACATATACAACGTCTGTCCAGAAAAAGTCCGGCCATTGTTAATATAATGAGAATGGTTTGCATGGTATCAATGTAACCTGGCAGCCAAGGAGAGTGGACTGGAATGTGAATGTGTGAACAATGCCGACTTCACCATACTAGTCAGTGGGGGTGGTAGACACCATTGAGTGATCATGTGCATTGTGGGGCCATTGCATTCAAAATGACTGAGCGAGTAGAACAACGAATCTGTGTCAAATTTTGCGTTAAACTTGAACATTCCTCTGTGGAAACCATTTGGATGACTCAGAAGGCCACAGCTATGGGCAACTGGTGATTGGCAGCTTCATCACAACAATGCACCTGCTCATGCACCACATCTTGTGCAGAGTTTTTTGGCACAACATCAAATCACCCGGGTGACTCAGACCCCCACAGCCCAGATTTGGTGCCCTGCGACTTCTGGCTTTTCCCAAAACTAAAATTGCCTTGAAAGGGAAGAGATTTCAGGCCTTCAGTGAGATTCAGGAAAATATGAAGGGGCAGCCAATAGCTATTGGGAAAACTGTGTCAAGTCCCTAGGTACCTACTCTCAAGGGGACTGAGGCGTCATTGTCCTATGTACAGTGTTTCTTGTGTTTTGTATCTTCTTCAATAAATGTCTCTATTTTTCATATTACGTGGCTGGATACCTTCTGGACAGATCTTGTGTATTTCCTTCACCCTTCTTATAAAAAAGTGAAAATATTTTCTTTCACTTTTCACCAAACCCATCATTACACAGATGAGGAAAGAGAGGCTAACAACAGCAAAGGCTACCAATTAAACCAATGGCCCAAGACCTCACAAAAAGACCCATACTGAGTTGTATTATATTACACTAACTATAGTGATAGCTGCTAAAAAAACTGAAATACTAAAGCAGACAAACTATCTTTTATTGCTGACCTTCATTTTTACTTACATAATCTTTTAATCTACATTAATAAAAACGTCCAAATGAGAGGTTAAAAAATCTAATGTATTGGGCAAATGTATATCACATGATGTGCTGAGAATTAAATTTAAATAAAACCTTTAACCCTGGAGGGGTACCTCAGTTGGTTAGAGAGTCACCCCAATACACCAAACTTGTGGGTTTGATCCCCAGTCAGGGCACATACAAGAATCAACCAATGAATGCATAAATAAGTGGAACAACAAATCAATGCTTCTATCTCCCCCTCAAATCAATTAAAACACACACACACACCCCTACAACTTCTGCTAAGAGGGCTGTACAAATCATAAATAAATGGCTTTGTACATCATAACCTGTGAAATAATTTGGAAGGTAAATGGGTGCTGCCATCATGTGTGAACTGCTTTTAAAGATTTCATTCATTGATTCATTCATTCATTCATTCAGAGAAGGAAAGGGAGGGAGAATGGAAGAAAAATATTAATGTGAGAGAGAACATCAATTGGTTGACTCTCATATGCACTCTGGGAACTGAACCAAAACCCAGACATATGCCGATTGTCAATCAAACCCAACAAGCTTTTGCTTCGTGGGACAATGCCCAACCAACTGAGCCACACCAGTCAGGACACAAGCTGCTTTTAAATTAAATATCTGAGTACCTATCTGAAGAGAGGGAAAAAATTATTCAACGTGTAGAAATCACTGAATTAATAAAAACTATAAGAACTGATGAGCAAGAATATTTGAGATTAATTAGAACTGTCCAACAAAGAAGGAGCTGCCTCGGAAAGAGAGTATACACCTCTTCCTCATAAAAGAAATGTTTAATAAAACGGAATTTGATTAGCCCTGGCTTGTGGCTCAGTGGACTGAGTGCCAGTCCAGACACCACGGGTTCAACACCCAGCCACAGTACATGCCTGGGTTGCAGGCCAGGTCCCCAGTTTGGGGCATGTGAGAGATGACGGATTGACATATCTCTCGCACTTCCGTATTTTTCTCCCCCCCCTTTCCTCTTCCTTTTCCCCTCTCTAAAAATAAATCTGTTTTTAAAAAGGGGACTTGATTAAAATTAGTAACATCTCTCTGCGTAAGATACTGTTAAGAGAAAGCCACGGACCCGGAAAAAATGTCTGCAATAAATATATCTGATAAAAAGTCCTGTATCCAGAATATGTAAAAGACTTTTGAAGTTCAATGAGAAATTAACAATCCAATTAAAAATAAGCAAGCCCTGGCTGGTGTGGCTCAGTAGATTGAGCTCAGGCCTGTGAACCAAAGGGTCCCTGTTTGTTTTCCCAGTCGGGGCATATGCCTGGGTTGGGAGCCAAATTTCCCACCCAGTGCAGGGCACCAGGGCATGCAAGAGGCAACCACGTGTTGATGTGTCTTTCCCTCTCTCTCTCCCTCCTTTACCCTCTCTCTAAAAATAAATAAAATCTTTTTTAAAAAAGGAAAAAAAAAATAAGAAAACCTGATCATCACCAAACAAACTGTACTGATATCAAATAGGCACTCATTAGGTACCAGGAAAATACAGAATTCTAATTTCCTTAAAATATATGAAGAATTTTTACACATCAATAGATCCAACATCCCAGTAGAAAAAACTAGAGATATAGAGGCAATTAATAGAAATAAAATAGAAATGAATAACTTATGAAAAGATACTCTTTCATTCATAATTAAAAATCAAAGTGCACAACACTGTATGTCAATTATACCTCAATAGAACTAGGGGAAAAAATCAGGGTAAAACAAAGTTGAACTACATTTATATTCACAAAACCATCAGCATGTTCCTTCCACTGTTCTAAAAACTTCCTATGAATTCATTTGATCTCACAGCAGCCATCAGAGGAAGGTACTATTACAAGTCCATACACTTTTATCCACAATTCCAGTATCCAAAAAGTCCTGAAAACTAAATGTTTTCTCATGAATAATGAATTCTGAAGCAAAACTTGACCTTAACCTAAGTGAGGCTATTAATAATATTTATCCTATTAGGATGGTATTTTTATAAGGAAACACTGTCTTTGATTGACACCTCAGACCCTGATGGATTAATGTAAAATGTATACATTTTCTATATTCCAAAATAATTCTCAATTCCAAGACAAATCTGGCTCCAATGGTTTCTGATAAGAAAATATGAGCCTGTATCCCATTCTGGAGATGACGAACAGTACACTTAAGTTATTGGTTGATGGTCACACAGTTATTAAATGGTGTTTGTTTGAAAAATAAAGCAACTTAAAACTTTCACTTTCACACAAGTGAAAGCAACTCAAAAGTCTGACATCAACAAAGATTCAGTTAAGGAATTCATAGCATGTATAGAAACTGACACACCATGGAGCAGTATCTTAAGTAAAACATGAATGGAGGCCAGAAAAAAAAAAGTTTATATACTGATAGAGAATTATCCCCAAAATATAATAAGTAAAAGAGAAAGATGCCAAAGAGCATGTGGATTTAACTACACATATACACGTAATTGCTTGGATGAGCACAGCATTATACCAGAAAGGCTGCAACAACAATAAATGGTCACCCTAGGGATGACTAGAGGTGACTGGGAAGCTTCCAAATAAAAATTTTAAATTAAAAAAACATGATGTACATATCCTAAAATTTAAAAATTAAGTTCCCAAAATAAACACTTTTCTACTTTTCATTTGGCAAAGTCCAGTCTAATAGGAGGAGGGAAAAAAAAAAAAAAGAAAATGTATGCCCTTGCAATTCCACTTTCAGAAATATCTCCTTATACTGAAACATAATGCTTCAAAATGTAAATAGAAAGATGATCAATGTAGCATTTATTTGTAATAGGAAGTAACTTAAAATAGCCAAAATTCCCTAAGAGACTAGTTTAAACTAAGGTACAAGGTACATCCATACAATGGAAAACCATGAAGCTGCTAAAAACTAAGAACAAGGTAGATATAAAACTACAGTTAAGTTCACATCTTAAAAATCTTTCCTTAAGTGCTTTTAAAGGCACAATACTATATATATGTATATATTTATATATATTTAAATATATAAAAATATATTTTATATATTTATATATTATATATACATATATATAAACATATTACACACAGAATCATGATGCCATTTGTGCAATGTGTGTCAGTTAAGGATAAAAACGTGATGCTATGCACATTAAACACTGAAAAGTTATATAAGAAAGTATTTGCTTCTATGGAAAGGAAATGATTTTTTTCACTGTCAACAAGGAGATATGGCTGTTTATTAGAGGCACCTAAAAAGCCACAGGAAAAATAGCCACATCTTCCAGACTGGATCAATCTTACTCAAAGACTAGAAAGGTAAAAAGTACCTTTAAAAATGTTAAACATTTCAACTGGTAATTTAAAACATTTTTATATTTTATAAAGCATACCTATGAAACACAACTTTTACATGTAATTTTAAAAAGAAACATAAAACTTGGGAAGAGCTACTCAACTTGGTCCACTACAGTCAACTCTGTCTCTCCTCATCCCACATCCACACAGCCTGTTGAGAGTCAGCCATACTGCCAACTGCCATAGCCCGCCCATGCCTATGGCCTGTTCAAGCTACCCAACCTGCTCACTGATAAAACAGGAAGCACAACACATAGCCCAGCAACTCCTCAACCAGTGGGCCTCCCTCTTAGGTGGCAATTAACTCTTTAAATTAGATCCTCAGACCCCTGAAGTTACACTAACACCTTCCAAAAAGGTCTGTCCAGAAGGTATCCAGCCACGTAATATGAAAAATAGAGACGTTTATTGAAGAAGATACAAAACACAAGAAACACTGTACATGGGACAATGACGCCTCAGTCCCCTTGAGAGTAGGCATCTAGGGACTTCACACAGTTTTCCCAATAGCTATTGGCTGCCCCTTCGTATTTTCCTGAATCTCACTGAAGGCCTGAAATCTCTTCCCTTTCAAGGCAATTTTAGTTTTGGGAAAAGCCAGAAGTCGCAGGGCACCAAATCTGGGCCGTAGGGGGTCTGAGTCACCCGGGTGATTTGATGTTGTGCCAAAAAACTCTGCACAAGATGTGGTGCATGAGCAGGTGCATTGTTGTGATGAAGCTGCCAATCACCAGTTGCCCATAGCCGTGGCCTTCTGAGTCATCCAAATGGTTTCCACAGAGGAATGTTCAAGTTTAACGCAAAATTTGACACAGATTCGTTGTTCTACTCGCTCAGTCATTTTGAATGCAATGGCCCCACAATGCACATGATCACTCAATGGTGTCTACCACCCCCACTGACTAGTATGGTGAAGTCGGCATTGTTCACACATTCACATTCCAGTCCACTCTCCTTGGCTGCCAGGTTACGTTGATATCATGCAAACCATTCTCATTATATTAACAATGGCCGGACTTTTTCTGGACAGACCTCATATACAACAATTAAGTTTTAAGGAAATTCACTTCTAAATCCTCAACTTCACATGTACTCGGGTCCACAAACCACCCACTGGAAATTAATCATTCTCCCACATTATGAAAAACAGCCTATCACTCACCTATCTTTAATATTACTATGGTACACTGCTCTAACTATTGGCTCCTATTTTTAATAACTGAGTAACTTTAACATCTAGGTAACAAATCCTCTGCATGTCAGTTACTTCCCAATTACTGCTCTCCAAATAGAAACTGCCGTAACAAAACTGTGCCCATTATTTTTATCAATATGGTCTCTCAATATTTACATGGACCGAAAACAAAAAAAAGATGTCCAAGCTTTCCTTATTCTAGAAATGATATTCATCCATATACATGAACTAAATGGAAAAAGCCCCACTGTGTCATTAAGAGGTACATTTCCAGTAGATTTCCCTTTAAAATGTATTGCATTCATATTTCATCAATTATACACTAGTAATTGTGACCATTAAAATCAAGAATTTTTAATACCTAGAGCAAAGTTTAAATATAAGTATACATAGTTTGTTCAAAGATTTATGAGGAAATGACCATTAAAAGACTGAACATGTATTTGTTAGTATAAAATTCTGAAGAGGAAGTAGGAACTACAATTTCAAAAAGGAAAAGGAGCATTATAAATCTGGCTGTTAAAGAACTTTCTTTTTAATGTATAAAAGTGAACAGTAAATAGTTACGGCATTTGCAATCAAAGAGATTACAATAAAAGACAGGATAGCAATTATTTGGTGGGTAAAGGAGTGGGTCACATGGAAGACCTTCTGGAGTGCCTGGCAAAATTCTGTTTCTTGACCTGAGTGGTGCATATAAGGTTATGACTCTTATAAATAATTCATTAAGCTAAATATATATTTCTATATATCATGCTGTGTAGTTTTCTGCATCTGTTTTGTAAAGGTTAAAAGAAATCACTATGATACCTAAAGTACATGTTAGTTTTATTTTAAAATGTCAGTATTTACAGGAAATTATAACCTTTGCAAGCATTTAAGATCATGACCAGAAATCCCGTATCTTAGTTCTTCCCCAAGAGAAATGAGAACATGTCTACACAAAACCTCACTGTGAACGTTTTACAGCAGCTTCATTCATAATTGCCAAAAACTGAAAACAATCCAAATGTCCTTCAACTACTGAATGGATCATGGGACAAATGCACATGCAATACTACCCAGTAATAAAAAGGAATGAACTAATGATTCAACGGCGTGGAATACTCTTTAAAAACATTATGCAAAGTAAGAAAAAGCCAGATTGTTGAGGCTACATGCTAAATGAGCCCATGTACATGACATCTTGGAACAGACAAAACTACAGGGACACAGATCAGTGGATGCCAGGGGTTGGAGAGAGAACACACTGACCACAGAGGAACTTTTGAGGTGATGGAAATAGTCTATTATTCATCTCTTGACAGTGAATACATAATTATATACATTTCCATAGAACTTTAGTTTGGTGTTTAGGTTCTTACTTTAGATAATATACCAGGTATTTTCCACTTGGCCTTCCAGGTTTACTCTCCACCCAAATTTCAGCCCCAAAAGGTGACTTGTATCAGTTTCTTTACCCTCAGGCTACCATGGTTCAACCCGTGAGGAGCCCCAGCAGAACAAAGGAAGGAAAGAGTTTAGGTTCAGGTACTGTATTTTTTGGACTATAAGACACACCATCCCATTTGGGCAGAATAATGGTTGTTAATGCTGCTGCTGAGTTCTGTTTACATTTTACATTGGTGAAATATTATGGTATTTATGTTATTAAATATTTTTACATTATTTGCTTCCAAATTTTTTTCCTATTTTTCTCCTCTAAAACCTAGGTGTGTCTTATGATCTGAAAATATGGTATTTTACTCCTTCTTCCAGTGTTTTCCTTACAAGGCCCTTCTACAGAAGGTAGCTTCCTCTATATGGCTCAGATAATACTTCGTCCCTGTGAAAAACGGGGATATCAGCTACACTACAGCTAACCAAGGCCGGGGTATCATCCCTTTTGCTTTCTCTAACATTCCTCCCACATCTCTGTAAACAACCCCTTTATAAATTAACTTTTCTAATACGAGAGTAATTGGAGCATGACACCCATTTCCAGTTGGAACATGAAAATGCAAACTTTAAAAATATTATAGAAAAGGGGGTACACATACAAAGTAGGGACAGTTTTCAAAAAACTGTTCAGATGATTTATAAACAAAAGCTTGAAAATTGCTCTACAAAAATCTGGTTCTAGAGCCACCATGCCTCTCATCCATTTCTCTGGGTCATGATCCAAAATGTAAACACATCTTGTCATCTACCTTCCCTCATACTCTTAATACTCAAAATGCATCTGTATGTCTTTCCTATCTTGTAATCGAATAGCCCACCACCACCACCACCACCACCCACCCTTAAGTCCAGAGAGTATCCAGCCCTGAGTCATCACCATACTCACATGTACTTGGGGCTCATTCACACTCTTCCCACTTCCTTGTCATAGCTGAAACCTAACTAAGAATGTTTTGGGGTCAATGGCATGCTGGCTCCCCAGAGCTTCTTTATTGAACTGTTACTCCGCCACCTTCTTATAATAGCCCGTTCTTTTGAGGCTTGTGCCACCTAGCTAGCTACCCTCTAATCTTTCCCACACCTGTCATCTAACCACCTCTTAGTTTTCATTTATTTAAAGGATTTTACACAAGATTTATAATCTACCTGTCCATGCCAGTTTCGTTATCCTGAATTCCACCAAATCCCAACCCCCAACCTCCCAGTTCTTTAACTTCCTATCAACAGTCTTCCACATTCCATCTCAGCCACCAGTTCTCACAATGTCATCAGGAACTTATGTCCTAAAAGGTTCCACTTCTTAAGTATTAAAATTAAAGAACCAACTTTAAAATCACAACCTACCAACTACCCACTTTGCTTGTTCCAATAATCCCATTCTTGGTTTTTATTTAATTAATAAGACTCTCAGTATACTCACCCTCTCTCTCCTTTCTCTTACCAACCAGGCCTGTGCAGTTACTGAACATTTTAAATCCCAGAAGTCTATCACTTCCATCACTCTCTGGGAAATTTTCTTTCTTCTATAGCTGTTCTTGTCAGATAAAATGCCAATTTAGAATAATTCTAATTATCCTATCCAATATTCTATATTCTGTTCAGGTTCTGGCTAATAGGTCCTACTGGGGGGAGGGGACACATTCACTCACACAATGAGATTAGTGACAAACTTCAACTTAGTCCCCAATAAGGCCCAGAAATCCTCTCTTTAGACAGCTTCTTCTTCTACTTTCTGCAACATGGTTGAACACTGCTTCTCCCTTTGAGCCCCCATACTATCCCTGCCCTACCTTCTCCTTTTCAGACTTAACTTCTATCATTGTATAGGAGAAAACAAAACAATGCTTCTATCCATAAACAATCTTATCTTCCATCTTTCCACTGAGCTCACATACACACTCTCACAGCACGCTACACTTTTCCACAATTTCCAGCACATTTCTCATTTTTTATTCTATCTCTGTATTGCACACTAGAATGTGAATAAGCAGTATCTTCTCCATAAGGGAAGCTTCACTTGCTTTCCTGCCACTCACCTCTTGCTGTGTGGCCAGGACTGGTACCAGTCTGAGGCCCAGGGGTTGGGGACTCCTGATATACAGGACACCAAATAAGAATTAGATAGTTAGAAAGGACTCCACCAGATCTGATGAATAAATTCATCTTCCTCTACCCTCAGGGCCCTGGAAAAGTTGAGGACTGCTTCCTGAAGAGTCAGTGGCTACATCAGAAAAATTAATGATGTAACTCCCGCTCTAAATTCTAATATGGAGTAAATAAGGCAAATTTTTGAAAAGCATCAAGTACTATACAAAAATGTGTTGTCACCTGCACTTTTGTTGTTGTTTAGGCCATAAGAATGATCTTTTCCTAAGAAAATCTTTTACAAAAAGCTGAAGTTCTACTTTAAAAAAAATGAATTTAATTAAAATTATAGTGCTGCCCCGGCCAGGTGGCTCATTTAGTTGGAACATCATCCTGTACACTGAAAGGTTACAGATTCAAACCCTAGTCAGAGCACATTCCTAGGTTTTGGGTCCAATCCACAGTGGAGAGGCCTATATCTATCTAGTGAGCGCGTGCGCTCTCTCACGCTCTCTCTCTCAAAATGAATAAACATATCCTTGGGTGAGAATTAAAGAAAAATTACAGTGCCTCCTTCAAAATTTCCGTATTGTTGAATTTTCATTTGCATACAGCACAAAAAAAAATTAAAAAGCAGAATATACTTATTATGTGTAAAAAGGCCAGTTTTATTCACTAAGTATTTTAAGTAGTTTGGCCATCACTTCTATTATTTTTAAAAATTACTTAAATAGCCCTGGCTGGTGTGGTTCAGTGGAGTGAGTGCTAGCCTGCAACCGGAGGGTTGCCAGTTTGATTCCCAATCAGGGCACCCACCTGGGTTTTGGGCCAGGTCCCCAGTTGGGGCAACCAATTCTCTCCCTCCTCCTCCTCTCTTTAAAAAAATTAAATCTTTTTAAAAAAAATTGCTTAGAGAAAATCTGTAATTCGTTCTTTATCAAAATAATTTCCAAACATCAAGACAAAACTGATCATTTAGTAAGTCTATTATTTTAAATGATAAAATTAAATTTATTCACATCACAATACAGCAGCACTATATAAAAAAAATATTTTCGATGTTTCTCAGATTTTCCACCTAATAGTTCCAAGTTATTCAGCCTCTCTGAACTGTGCCTTACCCGCCAAAAAATGGGAGTAAAGCCTGCCTTACATAGTTGTAATTCATAATCAATTGATATATAAAGGACTTGGCACAAGTAGGAACTTGATAAATAATAGGAATCTTCCCCACTTCTCTTTCCTCTTTACCTTTTTTATTACAGTTTACACTCATTATTTTGTATTAGCTTCAGGTGTACAGCACAGTGGTCACACAATCATACCCTTCACAAAGTACTCCCCCAATATTTGCAGTACCCATCTGGCACCACATAGTCAATATATTTCCTACTCTGTACATTACTTCCCCGTATCTATTTTGTAACTATCAATTTGTAACTTCTTAATCCTTTCACCTTTCGCCCAATCCCTCAACTCCCACCCCTCTGACAACCATTAATCTGTTCTCTGTATCTAAAAATGTTTCAACTGTTTGCTCATTTACTTTGTTCTTTAGATTCCACAAACAAGTGAAATCATATAGTATTTGTCTTTCTCTGACTGATTTTTCAATTTAGCATAATACCCTCTAAGTCCATCCATGCTGTAGCAAATGTAAGATTTCATTCTCTTTTATGGCAGAGTCCTTCGTACTTCTCTTAAAAGAAGCTGATTTTAAGTATGACTTAAGTATATTTTATACAATAAATACATTCAATACATAAATTAAGGCAAGGAACTCTTGCTGATACTATATTTTCAAAGTTATTTAATAATCCTCATTAATCACCTATACTTTATCCAGCCAATAAGCAGATGACAATCTCATCTGAGGTCTTAAGTTCCTGGGCTACTTTAAGCTTTCAGAAATAGAACAATCATTTCCCTTTTAAAAAATCATTCTCAATTCTAAATCAAAGTTCTTAACTTCCAGACAGTAGCATCCCTCTAACTTACACACATATTCAGTAAAGCTTAAGCTTAAGCAAATGGAAAAAAATTTACTGGCTACAAAATCAGTCATGCTAATTAAAAGCCTATGCAGTAGTTATCTCAGTATTTGGCAGGATGTGTAGACTGAATCCCAGCTGGCTGGCAAGTGTTCCAAACAGACATAAATCTTTGCACACTTTATTCTAGACTCCAAATTAAAAATCTAGAGCTGAAAGCACAGATGGAAAATGGAAGTAACCTTGTACAAAATACAAGAGAAGCTTTCTTTTTCCCTTAATGCACACAGCTCTGGATTCTACACTAAAGAATATTCTAAGATCTCTTAAAAGGGCAAACATGTAGTTCCTGTTAACAGTCGTTTTTAAGTGGCACAACTGTTTGAGTACTCATGGCTTTAATAGCAACTGCAACTGAAGTATTTATAAATAGGAAACCCTAAATCTGCAGGGGGTAGAGGATGGGAGATGGAAATAGCATATACAATAGATGAAATAAAATTTGCCATATGCTGACAACCACTGAAGCTGGTTAAATTTTTAGCTTAGTTTTGTTTTAAATCAAAAGTTAGGACATTTTACTAACTCAATTATTCCTTGTGGTTCTCAGTGTGTAATCTTACTTCTTATTCCCTTACCCATCAAGCAAAAGCATCTATTTGGAAAATGGCAACCATTGTTTTATCATGAGCTCATCATTCTGGGTTTCCTCTTCAAATAAGTCATAGTTTTTGAAACTATTATCCAGTATAAAATATTTAAAACAAATAATTTCAATACTACCTAAAAATTAACCACAAACTCCCTTACAGAGAAAGAGATCGCTTTAAAACTTAATTCCAGGAGAAATGATATATAGTAAGTTTGAGCTTGGATAAGCCCTTCTCACTGATGTGATATACAATAGCACACCCCTCCACCCTTAAATGCAATTTTGTTTTCAATGGTTTCAATTGTTCACAGTCAACCAAGATCCAAAATTATTAAATAGAGAATGACATAAAGAAATAGTAAGTTTTATACTGTGTGCCTTTCTGAGTAGCATGATAAAATATCTCACCATCCCACTCCAACCTGCCAGGCTGTGAATCATCCCTTTGTCCAGCATATCCACACTTTATATAGCTACCCATCCGTTAGTCACTTAGTAGCCTTTTCCACTGATTAGATGACTGTCACGGTATCATAATGCTTTTGTTTCAAGTAAATTTTATTTAATAATGACCTCACAGCCATTCGTGTAACTTTTATTACAGAACATTATTATAATTGCTCCAGTTTATTACTGTTGATCTCTTACTATGCCTCGTTTATATATTAAGCTTTATAATAAGTAGGTATGTATAGGAAAAAACATAGTATATGTAGGGTTCAGTAGTATCTATGATTTCCGGAATCCACTGGAGGTCTTAGAATGTATCCCCTGCAGATAAGAGGGGACTACTCTAACTATACAGTGAAAAATGGTCTGAATGAGCAGGAAAATTCAACTGGGAAGAAACTATGGAAAGTGTACACTCTGAATAAGCTTGATCTTAAATTTCTCAAAGGTTCTTGAATAAAATGCCTGAACATGACCTGCTAAGGATTTCAGAGACTTCTATAACATAAGTAGGTGTACGAGTACTTTTACTACCTTAAGCCCAAATTTTATCATTCTCAGAAGGATCTCCAAATCAAAAAAGGTTAGGAGCCCTGAGCAGTATGGTTGAGTTGGCTGGTTATCATCCTGCAAAGCGAAAGGTTGCCAGTTCAATTCCTGGTAAGGGCACATGACTGGATTGCAGATTGGCCCTCAGATGGGGCACATAAGAAAGGCAACGAAATAATGTTTCTCTCCCTCCCTTCCTCCTTTCTCCTCTCTCTAAAAATAAATAAATAAAATATTTTTTAAAAAAAGTTAAGAACCACTTTACATTCATAGATTCCTTTTATCAAAAACTTAGGTTTCGGATTCTAAAATTCTATAAAATTAGGCGGCTTTCTGGATGAGAATAAAGGCAATGACAATCTGACAGACATAATTCAAGAGTTTAGACACAGGGAAACCAAATTTTACAGGGCAGAGGCAAAGAAAAAAAAGGTCATAACATATCAAAGTATTCCCATAACTGTAACCAACTTGTAAACCTATGAACTGAATTTTGTAAGAACAATTTAGAATGAGACTACCATAAGATTTAAAAGCACTCCCTCAAAGCTCCCTTCTTATCCTACAAGGGGCTGCCAGGGTGCTGCAGCTCTGAGTGGCCAAAGGAGAGGAGATAAAAATGAAATATTCCCAGTGCTACACCCTTCCAACTGTAAGTGCCTTGCGGAGGAAAGAATAGGAACAAGATGTTAACATTTATTTATCTGTATTTTGGTGTACATTTTCTACTCACAAGCCCAATATAATGGAGTTTGGATCCCAGTCAAGCCACAGTATCAGCAACAAAACTAAGTATCATTTAGCAGCATCAGCCTAGGAAGCTGGTATCTCCTTTCCACACAAAACTGTTTCCAATTCCCACCAAACTTCAAATAGCAGTTTACACATATACAATACATATACGCAAGGGGGGACCCCCCCAAAAACCCGTAATTTATTTGTAAAATATTGGCCCTGTCTGCTGTTGTTCAGTGGACTGAGCAATGGCATGCAAACCAAAAGGTCACTGGTTCAATTCCCAGGCAGGACACATGCCTGGATTGCAGGCTGGGTTCCAGGTTGGGAGCATGCTGGAGGCAACTGATAGATGTTTCTCTGGCTCATGGATGTATTCTCTCCCTCTTTCTACCTCCCCTCCCCTCTCCCTGAAAATAAACAAATAAGCAAACAAGTAATTAAAAAAAAATGCATTTAGCCCTGGCTGCTGTGGTTCAGTGGACTGACTGCCAGTCTGCCAATCAAAGGCTCGCTGATTCAATTTCCAGTCAGGGCACATGCCTGGGTTGCTGACCAGGTCTCCAGTAGGGGGCACTTGAGAGGCAACCACACATCGATGTTTCTCTTTCTCCCTCCCTTTCACTCTTTAAAAAATATTTTTTTAAATAAAAAACATATATATTACTGTTACATGCTTAAACTTCAGTCACTCTCAAACTACTCTCCATTTGATGCAATACACTCAAGACGTTTTTTCCACTGCTCAAAACAGCTTTTGAACTTATCAATTTTGATGCCTTTTAGTGCTTCTGCTGTTTTTTGTTCCACCTACTCCACATGGGCAAAATGTTTCCCTTTGAGGATTTTTTTCATCAGGGGAAACAAAAGTCAGTAGGGGCAAGACTGGGTATTGAATAGGGAGGGTGGGGCACAGGGCTCATGCCATTTTTGGTCAAAAACTGAACACTCAGCGTGGTGTGGGCAGGTGCATTGGTAAATCACCCATCATGAAATGGACAAACTCATTGAAAGTCTTCAAAAAATTCACTAAAGCCCAACACAACCTTCCATAACACCGGTTTGTACCAGCTAGGATGAGAACACTCACCTAGCAAGGGAAGCCCATACTACGAGGGGCCCGCCCTCCAGAAGACAATTCCACTTTTTGCGTGTCCCCTCATATATAGATGTAACATCAGCAAAGCAATATATGCACTTGCTGCCTTTGAATATTTAACTTTCCTGTTCTCCCTCTATATAAACATTCATCCTCTTGATACCCTCTGCCTGCCAATGATGCCAACCTATTACCCTCCAAAAGATAGCCCAGAGGGAAGACTACGTCTGCCTTCCTTGATCAATTTTATCACTTCTCCAGCCTCATCTTCCTCTAGCCTATTTGCCCCACACTGTGGGTCAACTGTCAGAGGACAACAAGATATGACAGTTAAGAATATAGCCTTTCAAGAACCTTAGCACAGTGGAAGACACACAGTAGCTGCTCAACATGTTGAAAGATCAACAAATCAATCCCATCCCAATTCTCCTACTAGCTGACTTTGGATAGTCACTTGAGCTCTTTGAGCCTGATTATAAAATGAGAAGAGCTAAGTTAAAAGTTCACCCTGGATCACCCTGACCAGTGTGGCTCAGTTGGATGGGTATATGCAAGAAGCAACTGATCAATGTTCCTCTCCCTCTCTTTCTCCCTCCCTTGTCCTCTCTCTAAAATTAAATAAATAAATATCTTTATACAAGAAAGCTCATTTTCACTTAATTATAACACATTTTTTTAGGAGCTGATTTTGGGAAACAGTTTTTCCGCTCTGCTTTTTTATGCAAAGTTAACCTAAGTTATGAATAATGCTTCAGGAAAAACATGACCAAAGCATAAGGAGAGTCAAATCAGAATTAACCAGGAGGATGAAGGGAATGACGGTAACAGCTGACTCGTCCTCTCATTCAAGGGTGAGAAAAAGTGAAAAAAGGCCCAGCATTTTTACTAGAAACTGTGCAAGGCAGTCTTTTATCATACTGTTTGAAGCCCCCCAACATTAAAAGCCTCCAAAGAACAAATTCCTCTTAAGAACTGAGTACTAAAGTTTTGTCTTTAACTTCTTTCAAAATATGAGTTTTATATAACCAGAATATTACTAAACTTTGCCAAGAGGCTTGGCAAAGTTTAGTTAATATAGGTGAAGAACTAAGGTTTGTTTTCAACTACAATGGAATTGTTGTCCAATTGTTGATAAAGCGCATGTGTTTCTCCCCTGCCACCTCCAATCTTAGCACTCCGATGTTTTAATTCACTGCACTTTCATCACTTATAAGTCTCAAATCCTTTACAAAAGGAGTAGGGGTACAACTGGTAAAATATACTGTTTAAGGAATGAACACTAGCTGCCAGATTTACAAATTAATGTTTTAAAAATACATCTAATTTTATGGATTAAAATCTATTAATACAAATTGCTACCTGTACAGAACAGAATACAAACTAATCTCAATTTGCAATGAAATTCAATTCTTCAGCGTTTGCACTGAACACCTCCTTAATCTTTCTAAACTAGTTTTGGAGGAAAGGCTAACACTCCTAAACCTAACCTTCATTGTAAATGCTCATTTCATCTTCATTATCAGTAGCCATCCAAATCCTCCACAGTAGTAAAAATGAGATACTGTGTAATCCTAACACAACAAAACGATATTTCTTATTGCAACTGGAGTTAGGGATTTATAATACTGTTCCCAAAATGAGTTATGGCCTAGAAATATTGTCCAGGTGTTCTGTAAAATTTCAACCCCTAATTGGTTTCTTTAAAGTTCTTAAATCTTCTAAAAAATTATTTGTAGTCCCCATTAATCATAAATGCAGGAAGAAAACCCAACAAGTATGGTATTTTAGAATGTAAATTCTTTAACTAAATAACTTACACAAAACTCTTTGGCTCACAATAAAGAAAATCAAAACTTACCTAAAGTCATTAATTTAGCACAACTACTTTTGCTTGCATCATCTTCTAATAATCGGTTTGTGTTCTTTTCTTTCTCAAGCGAAGTATCCTCTAAATGTAAGCATTTATCTATTACAACATTGTCTTCATCCACTGCATGACTAGTTTTGCTATTAGCTTCAAGTACAGAAGTGACATCTTCCAGCTGAGCAGCTTCACTTGTTTCTAAATAAGAGGAACCCTTACCCTGGGCTAAATTCTTTGAAGAAACTGGTAGAGACTCATCATCACTATCAAATCCAAAAGGATCGCCACTATTTTCTTCTTCCATCTTAGGTTTCTTCGGAATTTCTTGGATATCTGGTTTGAAATTGGGCCTCTTCTGCCCTAATTTAGCCATAAATGTGGTCTCTCCCCATTTTGTGCTAAGGGTGGTCCGTTTGTTGGAAAAGACTTCATCAAATTTTGAACTGCCATTTCCTCCTTTCCTACTGTATGTTTTCCCAAATCTGGATGTCATTTTGACACCTGTTTCATATTCTCTGCAGAAAAAAAAAGTAAGAAAATATATAATCACCAGATACACAAGTGTTAACACTGAACACAAAAATAAGGACTAAGGGCTTCTCCTCATGTGACTTCTCAATTTTCAAGATAAAAATCTTTTAAAATCATTAAATAAATATGGGAAGAGGCTGTAAAGAAAGAGGCTCATTTTTTACTCTATGTACTGCATGTCAATTTTTTTACAAGCATATGTATTCATATGCTCCTTACAGAGTAAGACTAACCAACTTATAATACAGCATATACAAAAAACTTATAGTGGAACATCAATTTTTTTTTGTTTCAAATGACTCTACTTACTATTAAGAACATCAGTTACACCTTAAAAAAATAATCTTAATGGTAATTTTCCCTAATATAAAACCAAGCACAAAATATTCATATTTTTCAGGATCTCAGAAATATCAAATAATTGACTAAATTTAGTTCTTTGAAATTTCAGAACACTTATTAATATGGGGGGAAAATTGTGAGCTCTTTTTACATGTAACATGTAGCTTTTAACCCAACTTTAAATTCTAATTCTTGATCTAATGTAATCTGAAGTGTGATCTGAAAAATATTCTTTAGTTAGTCATCTCCCTAAGCACAAGAAACCATACTTATTCTGTCTTCTTGTCCCTACAGCATTGCACTCATTGCTGAAATTACATTTTCTGGAGCTGGTGAATTCCAACATTTTACAGTGGTCCATGGATTATTAAAGGAAGCAACAAAAACATAACTTTAATTTTTTTCTTCGCTTTATAAAAGATACATTGATTTATCTGATTTGGCTACATTTTAATAACAATTACTAGGATAAAACTTTCTAGGACATAAATCAAAATAATCAAAAACTTAAAGTTACAGTACTTCTTAAGCACTTCCAAGTCTTCATACTCTTTGACCTTCTTAAGTTTAATTATTAATATTTAAATATAACTAGAAAAATATGAACAATTGCCTAGGGGACTGAAAATATCTTCACCCTTAAAACAACTGGAATGATACTTGAGTAAGTGTTGATCTACCTTTAAATGTTACCTCTTCATTAATTTAATCACTATAAACTGTTTTATATATTCAGTAAAGGGTTTCTTCCTCTCATATGTGATTGGAAGCTAACTCTAATATGACAAAATAATTTAGTCATCACACATGTCTACATTAAGACTACATGAATAGTTTGTTTGAAAACCTTTTAACACATCACAAAACTTTTTGGTAAGGGAGATCTTTTCTCCTTTCTACTGTAGATTTACACTAGAAAATCTTATTGTCCTTATTAAGTATATCCTAACCAAAACTAAGGACATTTGGCAGCTACAAGAATTACAAAAAAAAGTGGTTTTCATTTCTACAAGAATATAAAGCCCTGATCTACAGACCTACATTTATACACACACCCCAACGAAGCTGGAATGTTTTGGATACACTTACACAGTAATGACCGAAAAATGCTGACTGAAATCCAAGCTAAAAACTTAAACTTGAGCTCCTTTAGAACCACACCAGAAAAATTCGTTGCAAAAATGGTCCTAGAACCACAAAGCATTCATTCAATAGTCCTACAATCTGCTGTAACTTGAAAGTCTGCGAGTAAGGGAACTATTTTAAAGACAAATCATGCTTATATTTTTAAAAGGAATTTATGTCTGTTACAAAGATATACTGAAATATTGATGAAATAATGTTAACGATTCTCTCGTGTTAATGGGTGCAGAATGTAAGGCGTGTAAACGAGAAAATTTTAGTGGAGTTACTGTTAAGTCTGAGAGATAAGTACATGGGAGTTCAGTATATAATATCCCCTGCTTTTGCTTTCTTTTACAGTTTTTTGTCTTTTTTTATAAGTCACTAGTGTAAAATACGTATAAACTCAAAATAAGTGTGGAGATATACTTGACATTGTATTTTAAGTTTTACTTCACATGCTTATTATTTTAAGTACCCAGGCTATCTTGCTCCAAAAGACTATCACCCTACCATGAAGGAAAGAACGATTCAAAACTAGTAGTCTTCGGCCGCAGGGTGTTTTCCTTCCTTAGCCCAAAGCCAGGTTGAACTTTCAGGGGAAGTGCTCTGGGATAAAAAGTCCTCACACTTAACGAAACCCCGTCCACATCTAGCATCTTTCGGCTACCCCAAAGTTCAGGGGCTTCCCTTCAGGAATGAAAACCGAAAAGGGTAAAGCTTACCGAGAAAGCCTCACCTGCCGGCCGTCGATACGCCAGGAGGTAGGCGCCCCCCCCTCCCCCGGCTGGAAGCTCACGCAACTTTTCTCCTCCCCGCCCCCACGGCCCAGGAAAGGGATGTCGCTTCCGACGCCCCGGAAGCCTCCGCCACCGAATCCCCAGGGCAGTGTAAGGCCTCGGTAGCGGTCAGAGAAGGAAAAGACGGCCAAGGATTCAGGGCTGAAACCAACAACGCGACCGCGGTTGGGGCGGGAAGTAAATGCAGCCGCACGGAAAGAACTCAGAAAAGGGACAAATAATAGAGGAAAAGGAGAGTTCTTCAGGTTCCCCTACCCAACTTCCTCAGAAGCCGGGTGGGTGAGATAGCGAGACTATCATCACCCTCACCCAGAATCCTTCCTCCCTCGACCTCACGGGCTCGCTCCGGCCCTAGACAGCCGACCGAAACCTCACTTACCCTCGGCGCCAAGCGGGTGCTTTGGCCTCGGGCCGCCTCCGCCTCTCCCGCCCCCAACGGCCCACGGGCGGGCGCCGGAGTCCCGCACGGAAGAACAGGGCCCGCTGGTGAGCGAAGAGTGGCAAGGGCCTCCACCACCGTCAAAACCCGCGACTCCGCTCGCGGTAAATAGGAAACCCGATGAAGGAGGGGTGGGGGGGGGAGGAGCGGCGGCACCGCAACTTCCCTCCTAGCCTTGTGCGCCGCCAACCGAGTCTGGGCCTAGGCCTCCCTGGCCACCGGGCCCCGCTACGTGCTCCCGCTGGGCCGCCGCCGCCTCCTGCGCCGCCGCTTCCGCCGGTGAATGGTCAGCGCTGGAGTTTGAACAGGGCCCTGAACCATCTCAACGCCATTTGCGCTCCCGGCCCCCACCTCCTTCCTCCAACAGCCGCTCGCTCCGTCACCCTGCTTCCCACAGGCTCCGCGCGGCCGCCTGACCCCGCAGCCAATCGCGCGGCCGCTTACTCAAACCGCCGCGCAGGCGCCGCGCCCCGCACGCTCCAGTGCCCGCCGTTGGCCTGGCCGCGGGGCTCGACGGGAGTTGTAGTCCCTGTCCGCCAGGTCGCGGGTGCTGAGATCCCCGCGCGGGAGCGGGCGACTGGCCGAGCACCTCCGGCGGCCGTGGCTTGACCGGGCTCGGTAGCCATCTCCAGATCCCGGCCCCGCGGGCAGATGCACGTGTCGCGGGGGAGGGTCGGGGGCACAGTGCAGGCAGCTGTGTCAATCGTTTCCCCTCCAGGGACCCGCTGGTGTCTGGGGACGGTGGGTTGTGCAGCTGCGCCTGGCCTGCTGGGGCTGCAACTCAGGAGTGGGGGTGTCGGGAGCTCGGGTCTCAGAGCTGCCCTCGACCGGGCCTGGTAGGTGTTGGCCCGGCGCAGGTAACGACAGCGGAAGCAGAGAGGCCCGGGGTGCTGGGCATCCGCCGGCCGGAGCGATTTAATGCGTCCGCTCCCACCGCTCGCCCCTTACCTTCGTAGTTCTCCGACTCGAGCACCCGTTAAAAGTGACCCCGAGAATATTGGATTGTATTAAGGAATTAACATTACCTTCTGGGGTGTGTGATAACGGTAATATGGTAATGCTTTTTTTCTTTTAAGACATACTAAAGTTTTGACAGATAAAATGATCAAATGCTGGTACCTGGAATGTACCTCAACTCCCATAGAAACTGAGGGGAAGAAAATAAAACAAACAACGGGATGTTATTTGTTGACGCTGCGTGATGGGTACACATGAGCTCATTATTTCAGTCTATTTGTGTATAACTTTTCATAATAAAAAGTTAAAAAAACAGTGATTGTCGGCGAAGACAAAGAGGTGGGAGATACATAAAAAGCCTTTTTCACTGTGCAATCGCTGGTGCCACGTAAGATTTTTCGCGGGTCAGTGTATTACCCATATTCATAAAAGTAGAAAGGTGTTTTTGTTTTATTTGTTTTGTTTTTTAAGGCTATAACGGAAAACAGTTCTCAAGAGTAACGCAGTCGGTTTCTCCCGAGAGGGGCACGATATTTATGGGGCTCCGACGGCCCTTCGTTTGGTAGGCTGTTAATGGAGATCCATCTGGGAAATTAGAAAGTTGCTCATTGCTTTCAGTGAAAAACCCGCCTCTTCCACAAATGAATAATTTGCTTTGAAGGCACCCAGACGATACCAAGTTCCTCCAATGTATTCGGAAAACTCTGAATAAAGAAAAAAGTAGTTCAGAAATCCTGCAGCCCTTCCCAATAGGAATTTGAGGTGCATCTTAGCGTGGTTGAAATGTTTAACTTTCACATCACTGCTTGCAAAATTAACATTCTGACATTTACAATTTTCCAAATGCTGTATTGGTACTTTCTTTGGTTCAAAATAAATCAGCTCTTAGGTAGCCCATGAAAATGGAAGTTATAACAAGTTTGTATATTCCACTGTGGTTAGTGTGCACATATCTAGGTCAGTTTTGTCTTTTTTTAAAAAATCAGCATAGGATCTTGTTTTATCAGTTTGTTTGAAGATCGCCCCCTGAGGCGCATACTGCCCTTACTATAATTATTTAAATAACACGGTGGTATGTGGTAGTTACGGGGTAATTATCAGAGGCAAAGGCTAAGATCAAAAAGCCAAAAGTGGTGGAGAGACAATTTCAAGATCTTCCTGTAGAAGGGTGCTGTGAACCCTCTGGGACCACAGGATAAATTCACTGTGCCCTGGCCTAGCTGGTGCTGGGAGCTGACTGGGTCAGTGACGGCACTAAGCTGAAATGAAGAGTTCCTTTTTTTAAAGGAAAGACAATCTGTGGAGCCCTTTTTGAGGGCTTTTTGTGTGGTAATAGTGTTAAGTAATAGAACTTAGTAGTGTTGAAGTCTTGTTATTCAAAGACTGATTCCCTAGTCAGCAGCATAGGCTTGACCTGGGACCTTGTTGGGAACACAGCATTCCCTGTTCACAACCAAACTCCGCGGAATCAGAATCTCCACTTTAACAGGATTCCCCGACGTAACTGGTCCACACGTTAAAGGTTGACAATCACTGATTTAAAGTGTACCCATAGCATTTGGCAACAGCCTGATATTTTTTTTGTTTAGATGAAGGGGAAAGGGAGAATGTTAAGAACCTACTCTATCAAGTATGAGACCGGGCTCTTCTGGAAAGCCTCATATGCATCCCTGCCTGTTACCACTATTTTACAGGCAAGGAAATGGAGAGGTTGGCGCTTACTCAAGGTGTTGCAACTAATGAGGGAGTTGAACTTTTTCTTAAATATTTGATTTTTATTATTGTAGACATTCTTGGATCTGGTAGAAAATGGTACATGATCTGAAAAGTAAAAAAAAAAATTGTTTAAATATATGGAAGCTTAGTATATGAATATGGAGCAGAGCTATGGTAGACCTCTCTACCCTTATATGCCCCACACTTGAGACAAGTGGAGAGCCTGACCACTGTGAGGCCCCTTTTGGAGTAAGCCCAGACTCAGCCTGCAGGCTTTACTTCCAATGTAGCAAGCAAATGCCCTGAAGGCCCCTCTTCCCTTTACTTGGCCCTGAGTTCCACACCAGAGTGAGCAAACTGGATTCCAGTGTGGATAACACATAGGCAACTAGCTTTTTGTTTTAGTTTTATTTTGCTTTTGTTTGCTAAGTTCCTTCGGTTTATAGAAGTCCCAATCATCTAGATTGGTTCTCCTCATTCAGATCTGCTTCTCACACAGCAGGTAGTTGGGTGCTTTCTTCTTTGCTAGCTTGCCTCTGTGCAAGCTCTCAAACATCTTTTTTCCTGTATTTTTTAAAGATTTTATTTATTTATTTTAGAGAGAGGGGAAGGTAAGGAGAAAGAGGAAGAAATATTGAAGAATGAGCAAAACAATCGGTTGCCTCTCAGGCCTGTGAGCCAGGCTTCTACCCTGACTGGAAATCGAACCAGCAACCTTTGACTTTGCAGGATGATGCTCAACCGAGTCATGCTGAGCAGGGCTTTTTCTCCCTGTTGTCATATTTATGCCAGAAACTGAAATCCCGGATCTGCGCCAAGCTCGTACCCTTTGATACAGCAGGCGCCCCTCCTGTATGCTGCATGGAGGAGGGCAGAATCCCTGTGACCTTGGGTTCCACTTAGGTAGACTCAAACTTCACTTTAGCTGAATAAAGAAAATCCTGCAAAGAAAACAGAAGAATCTGTTTTGCCATTACTGTGCCTTCATCCTACTCCTGACATGGGAATTCTCAGAACTGCAGTTGCTAAATAGAGCTGTTCAGTCTTTTTCTGATAATGTTAATAAAATATATTACAACTTATAAAACTCAGTTCAAAGAACTGGAAGTCAGAAATTAACACATTTACAGAAAATTCTTCCTTGTCATCAAATGCGAAATAAAAGTATAAATTGTACACTTGGACCTTGTTGTAGTTGTGTTACGAGGCCCTACAAGAGGTAAGCCAGGCACTGCCCTTTTTCTGTGACACACTCCAACTCTGCCCATGTGGGCAGATGTGACTTTTTAATTAATCTCACCCTGACCGACCTATTTTAAATTCTAACACCCACATTCCCAAATGCTCACTATTCCTACTTTATTTTTCTCCAGGGCATTTATATTATCATATAATGTCACATTTTGTATGTTTCTCTTATATATTCATCATCCCTGTGAGGGCAGCAATCTTTGCCTGTCTAGTTTTCTGCTATATCCCTAGCACCTAGAAGAGTTTGTGTATGGCACATGGCAGGTGCCCAACAAATATTTGTTGAATACATGGTTCCGTTTATTTCCTCTTTTCATGTAAAATTATATTGTGAAAGGAAAGTGACTTGAAACTAAAAGTTCAATAACCTGTGACTCTATAAATTGTTGACAGTTTTCCCAATGGAGAGAGGGGTGCTTTATGGAGTTAATGGAGTTTTGTTCTTGCTTTGGATAGGTTTTCATTCTGAGACAGGAGAAAATAAATACTACCATAATCCAAATTACCTTGTTTTCCAGGATAATTGGAATATGTTCTCTGGAGATGGTGATATCCTTTGGGAAATAAACTGCTGTCTAGGTAATTGAAATACAAAACTATGGAAATTACCTAGGGACATGTTGCCTGACAAGGATTGGTACCCAGCAATCTCTAAAGCCCAGCTACCTGACTCTTGCCTTGAAACAGCTGTCTTCTCCCCAGGGTGTTCACCCCTTCCCCCCCAGAAAAAAAACCCTCCTGGGGTTTCCCATCACCAAGAGGAAAATCCAGAATCCTTATCATGGCTTACAAGGTCCTGCATGATCTGGCCCCTACTTCCATCTCTTCCCACAGTGCCAAGCTTCCCTCTGTCAACTTCTAAAACCTGCCAAACCAGCTCAATGTCAGGGCCATTGTACTTGCTGTTCCCTCCACTAGTTCTGGAGATACACACATGACTCACTCCCTCACCTCTTTCAGGCCTTCACTCAAGTGTCTGCTCAGTACTGCCTACTCCTTACCTTGCCATCCCAGCACTTCATACATCCTTTACCCGTCATTTTCCCCCAAAGTAATCCTGTTTGTTTTACATAATTAACTTGTTTATTTTTTGTTTTCTTCCACTAGAATATAAACTCTTTGAGGACAGGGATTGTTGGCTTTTGTTCATTGCTATCTGCCCAGCAGATCTAGAACAGTGCCTCACACACAGAGAGGTCCAACAGCCAGCAGACCCCAAACATGTTGACCGAAAACCTCGTAAATTATGTTCCACTCTTCTATATCCTTACAAAGATATACTAATGTTTCTTGTGTGCTTGGCCTACCAATAATTGCAAAAGGTACATTAAAACCTCCCAATTTAAGAGTGATTTTGTCAAATTTTCCCCGTAACTCTTTTTTTTTCTAAGTTTTCTTATATTTTTCATTTATTAATTGGTTGATTCTTGCATGTACCCTGACCAGGGGATCGAACCCACAACCTTGGCATATTAGGACAGTGCTCTAACCAACTGAGCTACCCAGCCAGGGCCAATTTCTCCCTGCAGTTCTATTTTTGTGTTTATATTTTGAGGATAACATATTGGGCACACATAAGTAGTACAGAATTTTTATAACTTCCTGGTGAAATTGAAAGCTTTTTAAGTAATATGGGAGATTAATTGCAAAACTTACCTGTACTTTCCATCCCTCCCTATGTGCACACCTAATGCAATATGACTTTGCAGCTCCTCCACAGATCTGGGCTGAACTTGTAATTTGGGTTGGCCAAAAGAACATGGCAGAAACGATATAGTTCTGAGCCTTAAGAATTTTTGAATACTTCCACATTCTCTCTTGGATCCCTGTCTCCGCCATGAAAACAGGCCTGGGCTAGCCTGCTGGACAGTGAGAAGCCACATTGAAAAGAGCTGACTGAGGTCATCCAACACCAGTCAACAGCCAGCAGACCCCAAACATGCAAGCCTAGCCAAGATCAGCATAGCCACCTACCTGACCTGCAGCCACCCACAGATGCACATGTGAGTTCACCTGGGACCAGAACTGCCCAGCTGACTTACAGACTCATGAGCAATAATAACTAGTTATTATTATGTTAGCCTCTGAATTTTGGAATGGTTTGTTCTGCAGCATTATTGTGGCAATAGATAATTGATGTTTAATGCCTCTTCATTTGGAGTTCAGTCTTAGAAAGGCTTTCCCGACTAAATCAACTTCTAGCAATCTAAATTAGCTTCCTAGTCTCTGCATAATTCAGGTGTATTGTTTTCTCAGTAACATCACTCTCTGAAATGATTTTACTTTTTTATTATCTGTCTCCCACCCTAGACTGTAAACTACGTGAGAGTAGGGACACAGTCTATTCTGATCCCTGCTTTTTCCGCACACAGTAATGCACTGCCTGGCCACGTGTCCACTGAGCATGGGAAACACGTCTAGTTCAACTTAAGATGCACTAGATATATAAAATATAAACTGGATTTCAAAGGCTTAGTACAAATATATATATATATATATATAAAGTATCTCAATTTTTATACTGATTAAATTATTGAAATTTTTTAATATATTGAGTGAATAGAATGTAATTAAAATTAATTTAATCTCTTTTTACCTTTTTAATGCAGCCACTAGAAGTAAATTTGTTAGTTACATCGTATTTCTGTGTTAGAGGACTGATATAGAAGTTCAGTAAATATTTATTGAAGGAAAATATAAAATAGACTTACCAAAATAAGTGAGCTATCAAACCAGGGGTTCACGGTGAGGGAGGACGAGTAATGACTGGGCAAAGTGCCAAGAATTTTTAGAATTGTGAATGATTCTGTGTGATACTGTAAAGGTGGGTCCACATTATGCATTTTTCAAAACCCAGAGAACTGTACAACACAAAAAGTGAATGCTCATGTAAACTATGGACTTTAGTTAATGTATCAGTATTGGTTCATTAATTGTAACAAATATGCCACGCTGATACTAGACAATGATAAATGTGGGGGCTGGGAGGAAGGTATATAGGAGCTCTATATGCTGTATGTACTCAACTGCTCTGTGAACTTTGAAGTGTGTTTAAAACATGAATCCACTCTTGCACCACCACCAGAATGGTATTTCTAAACATAATAAGGCACTTTCCTCTTAAAAAACTTTGATGACTCCCCACTGTTTCCCAGAAATAAGTGCATATCCATTGGTATTTGCATTGGCATTTACAGCCTTTTGCCACCCGAACACACTCCTGGTTCCCACCCCCTCTCCTCCCCTGCTATAAAAACATGACTCAAGGGTCTCAAGCTTCCACTGCTGGACTCATGCACTCCCCTCTGCCTGGACCACCCTTCTCCCTCTCCACTGAGGGACCTCCTCATGTGTCATACACTCTCCCATATAAGTCAGTCATCCTCTCTTCCTTATTTCCATAGGTTCTAAATTAAAAGTAGGTACAGAAAACCAGAAATGTGGTATTTTGTGCCACTAGAGTAAGTTTGGGAAGTAGATAATATGAGTTTACATATTAATCTTGGAAATATTAGAAAAGAATTCTGATAACCATGGGCAGGCTAGGGATTAATATCCTTAAGATGGAAACAGTGGAAGCAAAACAAGGAAGGTATTGAATGTCAGTGAAGGTTTGCTTGGGCTCACCTCCTATGCAGAAGGCAGTGGGATATCCTACTGGAAGCAAGATCCACCTTAGCAGTGAGGTAGTGTTAGCTGACTGCCACCCTAGGATGATAGGAGAGAGGCCTCACCTGCTCTGAAAGCCAATCTGCCTCTGACTGCTGCTCACCCAAACCAGGATGCCAGGGTGATTGGTTTCAGGTATTTCACTTCCAGGACTGATGATAGTGTGGCAGTGACATTACTTTCTCTCTACCATCTTAACAGTGGAGCTTCAGGAGAGATTGCAATAACAGGTGAACAGGCTTCCAGGTGCAGGGTTTACAGTGCAGGTGTCTCGACATCCCCCTTTCAGGAATGTACTACCCCACCATTTTGCTGATGGGAATCTTAATGAATACTGCACAATGATAAATGACTTGCCCAAGGTCACCCAACAACTTAAGAGGTGTTAGTTTTTCCAAGGGTTATAGGCATGAAGAATGTACTATCCTTGGTCCTAAATATGCCAGGTAGAGAAACCCTATCCTTCTGCTTGTCCATTCAAGCAGGAGGTTCAGACCTGTCCGGGGAAGTGAGGCTCCAGCTGAGATCTCAGAGGCGTTCAGAGGAAAAAGACCAGGTTAATGGAGTTAGGAGTGGTCTCTGTGAGCACCAAAGGTAGAGGGGCAGATGGAAATGCACAAAGCTAGGCATCATGGATTCCAGGTCACAGTGTCTTCTCTTAACCAAGTGATGAAGTCTCTTCCCACCCTGCCCATTGGGTCCTCTGACAGCACCCAGATGCTGTCACTGGAATGCAGGGGGGCTCCTCTACTGTATTTTTCTTCCCTTCCCTGTGTCCCTCAGCTTGCCCAGAGCATCCACAACTGACCTTGGGAAAGAGAAAAAGGAGGAATTGGATTTCTAAGAAATGCTTATGAAAAATCTGGGCTGGAATTTCTTTTGGTGACCAACTCCAGACTTTTAGTGGGTATGACAGCTCCTCAGTCAGTCACCTTTCCTCCGTATATACCACAGCCTGGCCCATAGGTTGGATAGGTTGGGCAGCTCTGAGATTGCCTGGATTGAGGGGCTTCTCCCAGGAAAGTGGGAAAGAATTCTGTCCTTATGTGCTTTGCTTCATTATGTATGAGTGTTGTTGGCTCCCATGGTTGAAAAATGATCATTCCTCTATTGGGCTTTCCCAGTTTGAGGCAAGTCTTTTGGGAGACCAGACAGCGCCTGCTTGGAGGATTTAATGGATTAAAGAACCTTGAAGTTGGGGATTGTGGAGGCCTGGCAGCGTTTCAGGACCACGAAGTGGTCCCTGATGACGGCCGCAGGTCCTCCCCAGCACACACAAGTACCCGGCGGCTGCGGGCGGCATACCTGCAAAATTGGGACCCCATAAAGAACCGGGGTGCGCCCCCCAACCTGTTCTCACCTCATGAGGGCGGATGGAGAGCAGATAATGTACCCTTTCTAGAAAGAAGCCATTCGATGACTTAAGTAAGTCTTTTCACAGGTTAATCCACCTGAAGGGCTCCGAAAAAGTGCTTGGTGGAGTGTCAGTGCTCCAAGGTGCTATTATCTTTTGCGGATACTATGGTCGCCTAGCCTCCACTCCACAGTGGAGCTGTGCTGGGCTCCCGCCAAGCTGAACCCGGGTGGGACCTAGGCCTGGCTCCGCCCACCAACGCCCTCTACCTGTGACCTGGTTTCTTTTGCGTGAGGTTGGAGCGGAAAGCCACGTAGCTGGGGTGCAAGGCCGCGCAATGGCAGCCCTGACACTGTGGGGTGCAAATAAGGATCTGTCCTGGAATCTGTGCACAAAGTGGTCTTTTGAAAGAGTAGCCAGCGCTGTATAATAATTTGCCGGCGTTTGTCTACGTACTGCTTTCGACCCTCTTTTAGACCCACAAATGTTTATCCGGTTCCCACCCAGCCAAAGCGGATTTGGTTTGTTTACTAATCCCAGAGGCTTCAGCCTGCTTTTAAAGAGCGAGACCCAGACTAAAGGGAAGCTTCAAAATATTTACATTCATTTCACATGAATGTGCTCCGGAGTTGGGAGACGGGCCGAGTGCGTTCGGGGTACCCTGGGGATCCACTTTCCCCTGGGGCCGGATTCTGTATTTACAAGACAGAGAAACCATTTTGGCCCCCTTTTGGTGTGCTGATGACCTCCCGGCCACTTTCTGGGCAGGTCGCTGGCCCCAAGGTTATGGGGCTGAAAGGTCAAAGCTCGGGAAGCAGATGCAGGGTGCGGAGCGAAGGCAGGTCCTAGGGCTCCCTCGGGTCCCGGAGCGTGCAGCCTCTGCATTCGGTTGCTGTGGAGCTGCGGAGGACCGACAGGGGGCTGTGAGATCGGCTGTCCACCCCCTCTGGGCTTTGACCTCCTTGTCTGAGGCTGTTAAGACCAAAAGTACTTAGCAACGGGCACTTAACCAGCCCTGACTAGGCGAACACCCCGCACCTCCATTCCTCCCGTGGCATCCACTTCTCCCATCATGGCGCGGCCTTGCAGCCCAAGAAAGCGTGGGCGCGAACTTGCCGTGGGGAGCGGGCTTTGGGCACCCGAGACCGCTTAATGGTGCGTCACAGGCTGCACTGCCTACCCAGCCGCGGCGTGGTGCTACCAGGGCCTCAGTCCCCAGATTCACGGTTCCTTCGCGTCTTTGCAGCACTCTCCTTTGCCCCGCGCTCACATCTGCATCGCTCCCTTCGTCCTGCTTCAGCTCATCCACACAGAATACATACCCAAACTCTCTGGCCCGTGGCCTCTTCTCTGCTCCCAAACCCCTCAGCGACCCCTGATAGCACTCTACGAAGCTTGTAGCCGCAGTTATAATTAGCTGTGTGCGCCCTCGGCTTTCCCAGACCTTGGCTTCCCTCCACACGGGCCTCCCCTGGAGAATAAATGTTTTCTTACAGGGCCTCCCGTATTCACCTCGGGCTGTGCACTAGTCTCTGGAATCACGGAGATACTTCCAAGAGTGCCCTTGAAATTGTGGAAAGGGAATTTGGTGTCAGTTTTGAAAAAGTGAGGACAATTATACAGTCCTCTTCCCTCCTCCCAAAAGGTTTTTAGGAGACACCAGTGAGTTAAGGGCCATGTTGCTTCAGGACTGCTTGATAAACTATAAGGTCCATCCCAGGCAGCTTCAAGTTTTATCTCGCCCTGCCCAGGGCCAGTTGCCTGACAGTTAACAGAGACTGCTTACTAGTCTCAACCACTGAGAAAGGATGCCTACCCTCTTTTAACTCTGCCTTGAAAAACGCACGTTTTCTCCCAATGTTGCACCCAGTTTCAGGGGCCAGGTCATGAAATTTGTCCAGGCCTAAATACAAGGATTCAGTTCCAGGACCTTCCCAGACTCCACTCCCCTATTTATGCCTCCTTTCTCCTGCCTAGTCGGCCTTTGTTATTCCATTGCAGTTACCTGGGCTGTCCAGTTTCAGTGTTTTTGTTAGCAGTGAATTGCCTAATGGAATGTTCCCCTTTGACATTCTTTTCCTCCACTCTCCACCACAGCCAATGGTCATCACCTCTCTACTGCAGCTGAGATAAAATAGGGTATGTGGTCAAAGGGCTGTAAGTGCTAGGAGATAGTAAAACCAATCCCCAACAGATTTATGGTTTAGATCCAGCAGAAGACCAGGTAAATCCAACGTGACAACTAATCTCACCTTGTGGCAACCCTCACCCTCATTATAAACTTGTTGTAGTACAGTAGCATGCTAAATAATGTACCCCTCCCCACCATGATCAGAAAAGGAAAGCCCATCTAAGGATACATGATGGCCAAGAGGGCTCTCCTGAGAAGTCTCCACCTTTCCTCCACCCTGAAAAATTCTGAACGTTCCTCCCTCTTATTGAATGCCCTACACTTTGATTAAATAAACCTCAATAAAAGAATTAAGGGGATGGCTGGGATGAGGGGGTCAGTGATGGGGGAAAATGGAGACAACTGTACTTGAACAACAATAAAAAAATAGAAAAAGTAAAAAAAAAAAAAGAATTAAAACCCACTACGGAGGGGCTGCTCTGTCTGTGGAGTAGTCGCTCTCTGTATCACTGCTTTACTAATAAACTCTCTTTCACTTTAAACCCTATGCTGGCCCATCTTTGAATTATTTCCTGTGTGAAGCCAAGAACCCATAGTGAGTTGCAGACCTTTGGTCCCCAGACCTCTGGAACACCTGCATCACTACAGCTGCTGGTTGAACCTTCAGACATAGAGCCTGTTGCCTCCTAGACTTTTATTTCATTGAATTTTTTTAAGTCCCTGTTACTGACATGCTCCTAGGACAGCTTTTACTTTGCTTTTCTCTGTCCCCTCCCTCCCTGTTAGTCTAACTCCCTCTCAGAATTTGTCAGGTTACATCATTGGTTTGTGGACCCCTTTGATGATGTCACTTCCAAGGTAATCTCCCCAAAACTGCTTTGACTAGAGATGTCACCAAGAATGGTTCAGAAATCTCCAGGTGAATCCTTAGGTGTTAGAAACTTCACAGGATTCCTCAAACACACTTAAAGTCCAATTCCCCATGCCAGTGTGTTTCTCTTGCATGAATGTCTTCTTCATTTTACTGGGGCTCTGACACCAATGCTAGCTGTTCCCCTCCCCAGCCTCTATGTGTATACCCTTTTCACTCTGCTCAGGCTCTGAGCCCACACACCAGACTACCCCTCCATGTCTTCTGTAATGGTTTGGAAATACGCCTGCAAATTCTTTGATATCCCTTTCTTCAAAAAGTGGAACCCCTTTGCAGGCCAGTTCCCCAGTGGGGGTGCATGAGAGGCAACTACACATTGATATTTCTTTCCCTCTCTTTCTCCCTTCCCCTATTCTAAATTTTATTGATTGATTTTAGAGAGAGAAAGGGAAGGGGAGAGAAAGAGAGAGAGAGAGAGATCTGTTGTTCTGCTTATTTATGCATTCATTGGTTGCTTGTTGTATGTGCCCTGACCAGGACTGAACCCACAATCTTGGTGTATTGGGGTAGTGCTCTAGCCAACTAAGGTACCCAGCCAGGGCTAAATAAAATCTTTTTTAAAAAAGCGGAACCCCTCTCCTTGACTGGGACCTGAATTTAGTAACTCAATTCTAATGAATAAAATATGATGGAAATGACACCACAAGACTTTCTAGTCTAGGTAATAAAAAGCATGGCTTCTTCCTGGCTCATTCTCAGGGATCACTGAGAATCTCAGGGATCTCAGGGAAGCAGTTGCCATGTTGTGAGTGTTGCAGATGGAGAAGGGGTCCAGAATCTTGGTGGCCATGAACAAAGAATTGGACTGACCACACAGATATTGTAAAGCAAAGCAAACAGGAAATTTATTCATGGAAGTGGGCCATCTCTGACCAGGGAATGGCTCCCTTCTATTGAATAGTTACAGGCTTTATGGGATTTTTATTTAAACTTCTACACATGTGATTTCCCACAGTCCTCCTTGATTGCCCACTCAGGGAGGAAACCATAATGCTAACTGTTATCAGCTCTCACAAGGTGATTTTTCAGAAATCAGGATGCTGACTGATAGCAGCTGCAGTATCTCAGGGTTTCCTTTTCTATCTCCTGTTTAAACTCCCCACTGAGAGACATGGTTCTCAGAAACTTTGAAGGAGTGGGGGTTGCTGAGAAAGGTGGCCAGTCTTCCATATTTAATTCCTGCTGGAATGGGACAATAGACCCTGCCTGCTGCGAACCATGACACTCTCACCCTGTCTTATCTAGTGGTTGGGGAGGAGCTCCTAAGACTGGCATGGACACCTGGTATTGTAAGGTGTTGGCATTAGATTCCTTAGGGATTGGCTGAAGACCCTTGAGCATCATTTTGTTGATGTGGCACTGTTCAAGACTGGAAAGATACAAGGGCCAGAGGTTAGGACTGTCTATTGGTAGTTTGTTTGGCCCAAAGTACTGTTAGGGATATTCCTCACCCACTGTAATTTGGTTGGTGATGGCAGCCCATCAATTGTTAGAAGTATTGCTCCAGAATAAATCCTGGGTAATTTGGAAGAGGGAGTTATTGACCTAAGAAGAGTAGCAAGAGTGCAGATTGTTAGCCAGAAGAGGTTTCATATTGACTCATTTTTATGGTGTCTTCTTTTTGAACAGGAATCTGAGGTCTTCTAAGGGTTCACGGGCATAGGTGGAGTCCAATTCTTCTGCTGATCTAGGGAAGGATCTGCTGGTTTTACTCTAGAAATATGGATACAACTATCTACCCCCAGTAGCTTCACAGATATGGGGGAACTTAGGACAACCTGGTACAGTCCTTTCCATTTAGGACTGTTTTTCTGTAGGGGATCCCTCTTTCCAAATTTTGAGAAGTACCCGATCCCCCAGAATTCTCCTTTGGGAGCAAGTGAAACCTTATTTTCATATTCCTGTAGGGCTTTTTGTACCTGTTCTAAGTTTATTATATACTTAGCTATTTGATGAATCTCTGTTTCAAATATCAGATCTAGAGCTAAGAAAGTCCTACAATTTAGCATTTCAAGTGGACTGAGTCTAGTATTGACCTTAGGAGAACCCCTGATTCTCATGTGTGCTATAGGTAGTAATTTAACCCAATTTTCCAAAGTTTTTGACAGAGCTTTGCCAATGCCCTTTTCAAGGTCTGATTTGCCTGTTCTACTTTCTCAGAGGACTGAGGTCTCCAAGCACAATGAAAGTAATATGTTATGCCTAGAGGCTAAGAGATTGACTGAATAATCTTTGATGTAAAGGACGGCCCATTACCTCTTTGTTGGAAGCATGGGAGACCAAATTGGGGTATTATTTCCTTTTGGAGATTTTTTGCTACTTCCGTGGCCTTCTCTGCTCTTGCTGAAAAAGCCTCAGTCAATCCAATAAAGGTATCTATCCTTTATTTATATCTTCTACGGGGAGGCATTTTGGCAAAGTCAATCTGTCAGTTTTCTCCTACATAAGACCTTTTTCACTGAATAGGCTCTTAACAGCAGGGAAAGGGTTTCTTTGTTTTTTGTTTTTGTTTTTCCCCAGGGATGTTGTAGGCACAAAGGGTGCAAGCTTGACAAATACCCTTTATGGTAATTGTAGTCCACTGCCCACAAATAATTTGTAAGCCATTTTTGTTGTGGCATCCCTTCCTATGTGGAAGAAGTCATGCAAAGCCTTTAAAAATTTCCACTGGGAGGCTTGGGGAAGGAAGAGTTTTTGGCCAACGTATATCCAAGGTCCTTCATGGGTGCCCCCTTGCTCCAAAGCCCAAGATATCTCCCAGATGTATAGTTGGGCTTGATATCTGAGCCATTCACAGAGGGGGAATAAGCTCAGCTGTTCAATAGACCCTAGTGCTGCTTTCTTTGCCTCTTGGTCTGCCCTTCTATTTCCCTGAGAGATAGGAGACATACCCTTCTGGTGACCTTTGCAATGCATGACTGCTACTTGCTCAGAGGGCTTAACTGCTTCTAATAGATTTAGGATACTTGGTTCATGTTTAACGGTGGAATTCCTAACAGTAAGGAGCTCCTTTTCTTTCCATATGACAGTATGAGCATGCAGAACGAAGAAGGCATATTTGGAATCTGTATAGATATTAACCCTTTTTTCTTTGTCCTAGAATAAGAGCTTGGGCAAGGGCCAAAATTTCAGCCTTTTGGGCCAAGGTCAAAGATAGAAGGGGTCATGCCTCAATGGTGTCACCTAAACTAATTATTGCATATCCCTAGATGCATCCGTTTTCATTTGCCTCAGGAGTTCTCTACTGGGTTACAGGGCATCCCCCATTATCCCACTGTTCTAAGCTACCAGACATCTTTGTGAAATTAAGAGAGCTTGAGTGTGCTGGTCAGCAGAAAACCAACAAGAGTTGCCACAGACTAATTGTACCCTCTTTCCTGGTGTCTAATTCAGAGGCTTCAGTTAAACTGGGCATGGCCTGCCTCATGAAGAGACTGGCTACTTTGAACTCCTGCAAGGAGTTGTAGGGAGGGGACTGTACCAGTCATTTGAAACATTTCCTAAGACCAAAAGAAAAACTGCTTTTAAAGTACTAGAGGAAATTGATGAACCCTTCTCTGTTTCTCATCCTTGATTAACTTGAACTAGTTTCTTCTGCTCCTCGTAATTGGTTATCTCAGACTAGTTTCCTTGAAATTGAATTAGTTTCCTCTGCTCCTCTACTGCTACTTGAAATATTTTCATGATTGATTAACTCTTAATTTCCTCTGTTCCTCTGCTTCTCATAATTGATTACTACTTCTGCTCTTCCTCATCTTTTTTACAAACCTAACTTGGGTTGGGAAGGCCTCCAAAAGGATTTTAAAGGGCTCACCAACCTTGGCCTCAGTTCAGCAAATGTAGACACACAGGGAAGAGGTACAAATAGAGGCCAAAATTTAGTGGGTGGAGCAAGTCTTAGAAGGAATGTGGTTGTCTTTTAAATGAGGCTGACAGTACAAGAGGACATAGCAAAGAAGGGAGGTGCACCTGGCAACCCTTTCCAAGAGTTACAATGGTCCTGAATGGAAATCTGCAGGGAAGGGGCAATGTTATGTTTCAGAGTGCCTCCATGTGTGGATATTGTCTTGTGCTTGGTGGGAAGCTAGTCTCTAATCCTAATCCATGACCAGATAATTCTCACTTGGGAGTCTTTTTAGGTGACAGGTGCCCTTTTAGCTCTTAACTGCCCAACTCATCATAAAAGTGACAAACTCTCTTCAAAGAGCCAGGGTGTCCTGAGGCATAAAGGAGACAGAGAGAATGAAAGTCTCCTCCAACCACTGGAGAAGGTGGAAGGGCCTTACCACTCTGGCATTTTCACAGAAGACCTCCTGGCTGGCTCACCAAATTGTTGCAGATGGAGATGGGGTTCTGGCTCTTGGTGGTTGTGAACAAAGAATTGGACTAATAACACAGATATTGTAAAGCAAAGCGAGCAGGAAACTTGTTAAGGAAAGCATACTTCCCAACACATGGGAGTGGGCCATCTCTGACCGGGGAATGACTCCCTTCTATTGAATGGCTACAGGCTTCATAGAATTTTTACTTAAACTTCTACACATGCAATTTCTCAAAATCCTCTTTGATTGTCCACTCAGGAAGAAAACCACAATACTAATTATTATCAGCTGTCACAAGGTGATTCTCAGAAATCAGGATGCTGACTGGTGACAGTTGCAGTATCTCAGGATTTTCTCTTTTATCTCCTGCTTCATGAGGCCACTCAATAGTCCTGTGAAGATGGTCATATGTGGATAGACCCACATGGAAAGAAACCAATTTATTATCACTGACTTTCCAGGAATGAACTAGCCACCTGATAGAAGTCTCAGCCAATGCTTCAGATGATTTCAGCCCTCCGTCAATCAGTCGGCCCCAGCCAAGGCCCCAAGTAGCACAAAACAGAAACAGGCCATTTCTTCTGTGCCCTGTCTGTATTCTTGAGCTGCAGAAACAATGAGGTAGTGAAAGATTATTTTTCTAACCTACTAAATTTGGGAGTAATTTTTTATGCCACACTTTCATTACCCTGCTCAGGCTGTGACACCTCACTGAGCTCCTTCTCTGCTTGTTGTCCTTCTCAGCCTTCTTGGACTCTGACCCCCATGCAAGACCACAGTCCTGTGTGAACGCCTTCCTCTGACAGCTCAGGTTCCGACTCTTCACGTTGGACAGCCCTCCTATGCCAATGCTCTCCTTACCCAGTTCATTTGCAGTCCTCCACCCTGTGCCTCCATAGTTCCTCCCTCTTTGGCCACAGATGCCTTCCCTCCTTTGCCCTACCTAATACTTTTAGGATTGAATTTTTCAGGAAGGTAAGGGAAAATAAGAGAAGGGAACAATAAAAGTAAAAGGAAGTAGAAACAGAAAAATAATTTATGACCTTGTTTTTATCAATATCTTTCCTTAAATTGTCCAACAGAGTTTAAAGCAATGCCATTACCTGTAATTCTTGAGTCCCTCATTTCCTATGCAATATTTTTTTGTGGCAGCCACTAGGTACCCCAGAGCCTTGTCTCAATGGGTACTTCATTATGGGAAACCATAACCAGAATCCTTTTGGATTCTTTCCTTTTCCCTGAAAGTCTATTTGCTTTCACCTCACACTTCATGTGAACTGCTATTCTATTAAAGGTTCTTCAATGCACAATTAAAAACCAACTTTGGTTAACTTAAGCAAAAATTGCCTCTATAAAATTAGGCTTAGAGTTCTAAAAAGTTCTTAATATTCTTAAAAACTACCACTGTGTATGTATGGAACACTCTATGATGTTTTGAACAAGAAAGTGATAAAATTAATGTATAAATGAATAAATTAACAACTTCTCTAGTGGTAAGTACATGTTATCTGATGACATATTCAGCTTGGAAAAACTCTTTTTAAAAAAATCTCTTTCCAGGATGAAGCTTGTGTCAAAAAAAACTCCTGCTGGCTATACAGGCCTCTGCCAGGCACACTACAAAGAGTATCTTGTAAGCTTCATCAATGCCCACTCACTGGACACAGCCACTCTGAGGTAGAGGAGCTGGAGATGGCTGCTGAGCGCTACCTGCACATGCACCTGCAGCCACTAGCTGGGGAGGATGTCCCTGCCTATCACTCCCACCTGTTACAGAAGCTGATGGAAGAGGTGCCCTTGGGACAGAGTATCCCCTGCAGGAGGAAGTAGCTGAGGGTGAGGGTCCCATGGCCCCACTCCCTCAGGAACAGCTCCAGCACCAATAAAGAGGCATCTCCTTGCCCAGGAGGAAAAAACAACAAACCTCTGTTTTTATTTATTCATTACTCTTAGAAAAACTCATTTTTTATTAGACTCAGACTTAGAGGCAGAAGCTCTCAGGATAGCCTACAACTTTTGGCAATCTGTTCCAGCATTTTTCTTGACTTCTTTAACCAAAAGTTTAGCATACTGTGGTCTCTTTCTTATTTTTCTTTTTTTTTTTTTATTTAAATGAATGTTCAAGTACAGTTTTCACCCCCTTACTCCCATTCAAGTCCTCCCATCCCCCCACCTCCCACTCAATCAATCCCTCCCACCCCCCTTCCCTACCTCCCTCCCATTACCACCCTCCCCCTATCTTTTAT
>PVIA01007377.1:0-84000 GCA_004024845.1 Tonatia bakeri | reverse complement strand
CATCATTTTTGTAATTTACTTTTGTAAATCACTTTTCTATTGTGAATAATTCTGTGTATGTGTGTATGTATGTATTCTCTCCCATTAATATATTTTCCATCATGGGCCACTACGAAAACTTTATAAGTCTTAGTATTTATTAAAAATTTCTTTGTTACCCTTATTTAAATTGTAGTATTCTTGAACTTTTAGTCTTCAGTTTTAGTTTAGGATCATTTAAAAATTTCCATTTACAACCAAAATTTTGAAAAAAAATTTATTATTTTTGGAATAATAATTATTTTAAAACTTATAAATTTCTTCATCAATGAATATGGCATATCTTATCATTTACTGAAAAAATAATTTATGTCCTAAACACAATTTTAGTTGCTTTCATAAAGGTCATATTTTCATTTTATAAATTTTCTTTTAAAATTTTTTATATATTTTTGTTGATTTGAGAGAGAGAGGGACATCTATTTGTTGTTCCACATATTTAGGCATTCACTGGTTGCTTCTTGCATACTCCCTGACCCAAAATCAAACTCGCAACCTTGGTGTGCACAACCTTGGTGTGTCAAGAGGACACTAACCAACTGAGCTACCTGGGCAGGACCTAAATTTTCTTTTGCTATACTATAATTATCATGTTTTAATCTTGAGAAAAAATAAAATTGATTCTAGGGATTTAGAGAAAAAATTGGTAAATTACTTTGTTCCAGTGTTTGTATAGGAAAGTGGTAGTAGTATGTAAAATAGCAGTGAAATACTCTGTTTCTCTGATTTCATCTTGTTCAAGTCTGTATTGTTTCCATGGCCTTCAGACTAATAGCTTCTGCTTTATAAATGGTAATCATTAAAGGAATTTTGCTTAGGGTTTGAGTTTTTACCAAAACAGCCCCTCCCATTTTCCCTTCCCTTAAAATAAAGAAACCTACACTCTGTACTTTTGGAAAATGGACTAAGGGTTAGGATCCCATCATCTTGGCTGGCACCATTTTGATCAGTAAACTTTTCCTTATTACAAAATCTGACATTTTGAATTTTGCCCTTTTGAAATGTCAGGCCTTCAGGCACATGGACTTTGTATTAGTAACACCAAGATTAATCATTGTATTTTGGTATGATGATAAGCCCCTAGTCAGTTGTTTTCTTGTTCTCATCCGGCTATTCTGATGGAGCCTATCCTCATAAGAGCCCAGGCTCCTCTGACCTTGTGCTGTTTTGCTATTTTGCTACCCTAAAGGAAACCAAGCTCATCAGCTATTCTACCACCTACTCTAGAGTCTAAGATACGCCCACTTATTTGCTGTCAATGCTGCTGTGAGACAAAATGATCAGCTTCTTCCCTCTACTTTCTAGTGCTTCCTATTGGCCAAATTGAGCTGGGCACAGCTGCCAAAATGCAGTTTTCATATCCTGGTTCCAACATACAGGAAGGATATAACAGAGAATGAACATTGTTGAGGACAACACGCTGATAGTGGGTACTTCCACTTAAGTCTTGTGTGCGTGTGTGTTGTGTGTGTGTGTGTGTGTGTGTGTGTGAATGGTACCATTTTTAAAGAATGGTAATTTCTTTTTGTTTATTAGTTGTTTTGTGAACTATATGTAGTTTTTAGATTATATCTATTAACTGGTGATTGTCAATAATATATTAAAGCCATCGATTTTTGTATTTTGATAGTTCTCTTTATTATCACAAATAATTTATTATTTTTACTACGTTTGCCTTTATTTTTTGTAGTTTTTTCAATTGAAAATAATCTTCAGGTAATAATTTTATTTTATTCTTACTAACACTAAATGTTCTTAATTTTTCATCATTAATTTTTAATTAGCTAAAACAACCACAATAAAATTGAATAGTAAAGTATTAGTGGGGATCATATTCTTATTTTTGAATTTGATAGAAATAATATTAATATTTTTATTATGAGTAATCATTCCTAATAAATATTTACAAAAAATTGTATCAAATTAATAAGGTTATTTTTTATTTCTAATTTGGATCCTAGTTGATATTATATTTGAATTTTGATACTGATCATTTATATTGATAATTTTATGGCATTTTCCCTTCCTTTATATGTAACTGTAAATTATGAAAATGTTCACATTTCATCATCCTATATTGCTGCAATAAACAATAATTAATTATCTATTTTATATTACTATTTTTGAAATTTAGTTTTAGAATCACTTTTATATATTTAAATGTTCACCCATTTTAATAAAATAAATCAGACCTTGAATTTCTTTCTACTAAATTTGTCAGAGTTTTCACTTAATTTATTTCACTTAATTTATTCATTAATTTATTTAATTAAACTTACAAACATTTAGTAAGTAGTTGCTATGTCCAATCACCATGTTAGTCAATGAAGATACAGTGCTCAGCAAAACAAAAACACTGCCCCCTTGGAATTTACATTCTGGTTGGTTGAACAACCATTGAAAGAAATATACAAACTAATATCTAGTAGTGAAAACACTGTGAGGAAAATTAGAGAGGAATGCTTTTTTAGGTGGATTTGACAGTGATTGCCTGTCTAATGAAATTATTTTTGAGTATAAAAAAAAAACAAAGTGGGAGACAGAATAAACACCCAAAATAATATCAAGAGGAAGAGATTTCTCCTTGATAGAAAATCAAGGACAAAGTTGTTTAGCTTATTTAAAGAATAAATATACTAAAATAACTATAGCAAATACTTTATAAGTGAACATGCCAGGAACCATTTTAAATTACTTACATCCACCATCTGAATAATTCAAAACTCATCATGGTATTATATTACTGTTGCTTTTAACTATCTCCATGTTACAGATGAAGAAACTGAGGCACAAAAAGGTTAAATAACAGTCTGTTATATAGCAAATAAAAAGAAAAGGTGGGAGTTTTGCTCAGTTATTGGTTCACAGTGAGCATTCTCAATAAACATAAAGCATTAAATTATTGTGTCCCTCAGTATTAGATCTGAATAAAGAAATAGAAGAAAAGTAATAAGACAAGTCATCCAAGAAGTATACATAAACCGGGGAATAGAAACCACTGAAAGGGGAAACATTATTTCATTTAAATTTATAAATAAATAGGTTTGATTTCTATATAGAGAAGAGAGAAAAAAGAAAATTGAGGGCACACTTTGGAAGCTCTTCCTAAAACTGAGACATGAGATTAAACTATGATGCTGATTCAGCTAGGATGATAGTGATGTGATGATGATGAAAGTTAAAATCCACAGTGTGGGTTTTAACCCATACTTGCCCCTCATGTTATCACCCCTTCTATAAAGTGTGGAAAAAATTTCAAGACTAAAAAGGGTTTAGTAACAGTAAATTTAATCACACACTGTAAAACATCAGTAAAGATACCTTATAATCAATGGTTGCTACAAATATATTTCCTGTAATGCAACAAATTCCTAGATGAAATATTAAAAGTTATTAATAGAACTCCTTGGAATAATACAAAATATTTTATAGCCATTTACCTTACCTAAGTTAATAGAAAAATGCTATTAATTTCAAATAAATTGGGATGGAGGAGTCAAACAGGAGCTCATTTGTTTATTCAAAAATTGTTTATTGAGTGTGAACTGTAAGTCTGGCCCTTCAGGATACTCCCTTTATTATGCAATACATCACTGTACTTTCTCTGCCGAAAATGTCCTCTGTGTCCCTGATGCTCATAATGTCTCTGCTTATCTTTTAAAAAAGAACCTTCATAAATGCTAAAGGCTTTACTTTTAAACCGTACCTGACTATCCATAAACAGATAGTCTAGTTGCCTGCCATACCCCATGGACACATATATATACATGTGATGTTTAATTTTATATGTCAATTTCCTTGGGACATGGGGACTCAAATATTTGATCAAATATTATTCTGGGTGTGTCTATAAAATGGAAACACAAATAAGATTGGATAAGAGTAACATTTGAATTGGTGGACAGAATAAGCCAGATTGCCCTTCCTAATTTAGACTTTCAACAATTTACTGAAAGCCTGGGTAGAACTAAAAGACTAAGAGAGAACATCTCCCTGACTGCCTTACTGCCTTTGGGCTGAGACATGTTTTCATCTCCCCATAGGACTGGAACTAGAACATTGGCTTCTCCTGGGTCTTGAGGCCACTGGCTTTTAGACTGAAACCCCAACAATGACTCACCTGAGTCTCCAGCTTTATAGTTTGCCAACTTGAGATGTTAAAACCTCTCAGGCTCCATAATTGTGTGAACCAATTCCTTTCCAGAGAATCTCAACAAATATAATGCCTATCTTGCTATTTTATCATATATTGTTTTTTCAGTTATTTAATTTGCCCCTTGATTTTTGAGATCACAAAATCCATTTAGTAATATTCATATAATTCTGGAAATAGCACTTCATTTCCAGACTGTGTCGACTGTGTTCATGTTTTAACTCACTTCTTATTAAGTAGATTCTTTGAATAAATCACTTAATGGTGGGTTATTTGATCTTAAAATGCCAATATTGTGATTTCTAAAAAGACTCTGAATGCTGTTACACAAAAAAAGGGACTAACTCCCTTTCTAGACTATATTTCGTTTCTCAAATGCATCCTGCACCAGGTATATTAAAGCTAGGATTCTACCATCTGTAAGTGGTTGTTCTGTGTAAGATTTCAAAATAATATAAGTTGCTGTATTCAGAGGTCCTTTAAGCCTTCACTGTGATCTGACTGGGATGATGGTGCAGTAAGTACACTGGCATGCCATACACACAGTTCTAAAGAAGACCCTGTTTCTTTTCAACATCTCTACATTTTTGGATCTTCTGCTATTTTTGGAAACTCAGAATTTCTAAGAGCAAAGATCATCTTCAGCATAGCCTGTCAGTAGCCCTCTGATCAAGTTCCCAGTTAATTACTTTGGTTTCTATGCAGTTCTAAGATAAAGAAATTTATTTTTCTCCTCCTGGATCTTCCACTCCAAACCAAGCAAACCTTTCCTTTGTGCTTCCCCTCAGGTATGGGACTCAGGCAGTTTATTTAAAGAAAATAAAAGGAACTTAAAGATGATATTTGTAAATAGGTTAATGCATTATGAATCTCAACAAAATTATTTGCTGACATTTTTATTTTCTCGTAGCCCAAATCTTAGTCCCCATCAAATGTCAACTTGAGTAGGCATTCCGTGGGGAAACTCTCCCTGGACCACAGGACAGCTTTGTGTCCTAATGATACACTTTCTCAGATCCCCTTCCAACTCTCAAAATGTTTATCACTGTTTTTAATGTGGTTCTTCATATTACTGTATTGCCTGTTTATAAATGTGTACTCTTGGCATTTCTGAATTGTAAACTTCAGAAATGCCAAGAGTAAATATTTATCAGTTGTTCTAATCTAAATGCTAGAACTTATGAGTCTCCCAATTACATAAGATGCAATAATAAGTTATTGAATGACCATTTGTATCATTCCAGGAGACAATGTTCCTGTCTACTTTAGAACATATCCTCTGACAAGGAACTCTCATATTCCTGAGGACATTGACTTGCTCTAAAGAACTTACTTATGGAAAAAAATATCATCATCTCTCTAACTTCATTTTGTTGATCTTTATTTCACCCATTGGAGTTTGATGGGCTATGATGTATTTTGTTATCAGTATTGAATATTTAAACATTTAAACAAAGACAAAATTTTATCTTATATTTACTTTTATTAAAAACAAGATTCTTCCCCGGCTGGTATGGCTCAGTGGATTGAGTGCTGACCTGTGCACCAAAGGGTCACTGGTTCAGTTCCCAGTCAGGGCACATGCCTGGGTTATGGGCCAGCTCCCCAGTTGGGGGCCGATGAGAGGCAGCTGATTGGTGTTTCTCTTGCATATAGATGTTTCTCTCTCTCTCTTTCTCCTTCCCTTCCTCTTTCTCTAAAAAATAAAAATAAATAAAGTCTTTAAAAAAAAACCCAAGATTCTTTGTAACTTCACTATTTTACCATTGTGCTGCTAATTTTAGGACGGCAAATATAACTGAGTGCTGAAAATATTTTAAAATAATTTACCATTTAATTTAATAATATAACATGCTTATATATGCCTTTAAATTTTATAGTTTTGTAAAGTAAATCCTATTTGTGTCAGTCTCTTTCTTAAAGTCATTGAATATTCTTCTCTCATTTTTCTTTCTGATTTTTTTGGGGGGATCTCAGGTGTAAGTAAGCCTTTTCTAGGCAAACAAATTAGGGGGGGGAAAGGAAGGTGAGAGAGCATAAACTAACTATATTTATTAGTTTCTGATGTTGCCAGGATAAATCGTAATGCTACTGTGCTGCCATCAGAACTCCCCCAATGCAATCGAGTCAGAGGGAGAATGAGGGAAAGGTGGAAGAGATGGAGTCAGATACCGTAGCTTTGTGGCCCATAAGGGTTCTGATTCCCTTGACTCATTCTATTCATGTGTGTGTCCACTTTAAAGTTTCTTTTAATTCTTTTGTGAATAGAGTTTTAAGTGATTATAATATTATGAAATTGTACTTAAGTGAATATGTTCCTCTAGGAAGAATAAAAGTGGGAAATATTCAATGGATTTATTCTTAATATCTCCTTCTTTGCCTGCCTAATATTATAAAATCATATCATCTCAATATAAATATATAATCTAAGTATAGTACTGATCTTTTTTGCAATTAGTGCTCAGTTAACATTTTAAAAACACAGTAATTAGAAATTTGTATGTGGTACCAAGACTGAAAAGCAATGTTATGGCATACCCTTTTTATTTATGTTTTATCCCACCAATAATTTAAATATTTTATTTCACTAGTAATTCAAAAGAAGTTTTATAGGAAACGAAGCTTCTACTTTCTTTGCAGTTGTCTTTCTTGCATACAAAATCTTTCCATATTAGAAACACAGATGTAAAAGTATATCTATTTGCAGATGGCATTACACATAGAAAACCTAAAGAATTGTCTAAAAAATAGCATTAGAACAAATAAACAATTTCAAAAGCATTGAAGTATACAACGTAAATGTCACTTCAAAACTGCTAGGATAGCTATAATCATAATTTTTGAAAAGTAAAAGTGACAAATGTTTGCAAGTGTATGTAGAATCCTCCTACATACCTGGTAGAAATGTAAAATGGTACAGCTTCTATGGAAAATAGTTTGTCAGTTCCTGAATAAATAAAACCGTAGGTACCACATGACACAGAAATTCCACTAAGTTAGTGCTTCAAAAGTTGTTTTAAGAAGCTATTCAAATAAAAACTTCTCTATAAATGTTTATAAAGCATTCATAAAATCCAAAGTATAGAAACAAAACAAATCATCAGCTGATGAATGGATAAAGAAATGTGGTATATACATATAATAAGATATCATTTAGCCATAAGAAGAAATGAAGATCTGATACAGATTGCAACATTGGTAAACTTGAAAACATTTCACAAAATGAAAAAGATAAACATAAAAGATCATATATTGTATAACTTAATTTATATGTATTATCCAGATTACACAAAACTATATATAGACAGAAAATAAATTAGTGATTGCCAGAGATTGGAGGAAAGATGGAATCTAAAATTAAATGCTAATGAATATGTAATTTTATTTTGATGTGATGAAAATGTTCTGGAATTAGGTAGTGGGGTTGATTATTGATTTCACAACTTTTGAATATACTAAAAACCACTCAATCATATGCTTTAGTATGGTTAATTGTATCATATTTGTCTTATTCTTACTTAAAAAATTAAATGCAGGAATTACCATTCAGTAGTATGAAATATCATCTTTTTAAAATTTTACTGTATTTCAAGCAGCCAGTTGGTGAAGATTGAAGGCCGTATGCTTCCTAGCTGGCCAGACTGGTATTGAATAAGAACCCCACAGTTTGGGAGATCCATGCCTTAGAACAAATTGTCTCATCCTTTTGATACTGGATTTTCTTATCTGTAATTTTGGTGAGAATTAAATTAATAATGCATGCAAAGGCCAAGACAGAGTTAGATGTTCAATAAACAAAACTTCATTTGCTCTTTCTTTCCAGATATGTTTCTTTCTCTCTTTTCCTTCATATTGTATAGCATTAAGTTTTATCCTGTTCCTTAAATAAGTTATTTAGAATGGAAATATTTTAATTATTCATCTTTTTTCCATATTACCTATAAGTTATATTTTCCTGTCTTTCTTTATCCTTACTACAATTCCCCTCTGAGAAAACAGACTGTCAGTTGTTACACAATGGGCTTACTGTATGGTGGTGCAATATCTGTCCTAGTCTAAATATATATATATTTATAAATATATAAAATATATGTAAATATATATATATATTTCTCCAAAGTCATCTAGAGAAAAGAAATTAGCTCAGAGAACTTCCTAAAAGTTCTAGATATGCCTTATTTAGAGACTATATTAAACTGTTATAAATAAGTAGAACATTGGAAGCAGTGGCTAATAGTAAAATTAAATGAAGTTAAGATGTACTTATGCTATATGAAGTAAGTCAGAGAGAAAAAATATATTATCTAACATATATGTAGAATCTGAAAAAATCTAACTTATAGAGGCAGAGAACAAATTGGTGGTTGCAGATGGGAGGTCCACCCACTAGCCTCACCCCTTAGCTGTCATCCTGCTTGCTCTCCATGAATCTGTCTCTATTTTGCACTAGTTCAGTTTCTCCATTAGATTCCACATATGAGTGAAATCATATGGTACTTGTCTTCCTCTGATTGGCTTATTCACTTAGCATAATGTTCTCCAAGTCCATACATACTGAGTAAATTTCTCTTCCTTTTTGCAGCTGAGTAGAATTTCATTGTGTAAATGTCCCACAATTGTTTTATCCACCCATCTATTGATGGATACTTGGGTTGCTTCCATATTTCAGGGATCGTAAATAATGCTGTAATGAACATAGAATAGAGGTGCTTAAGTTCTTTTGAATTAGCATTTTGGGTTCCTTTGGCTATATTCCCAGAAGTGGGATTTCTGGGTGAAAAGGCAGATCCATTTTTAATTTGGGGGGTTATCTCCATACTGCTTTCCACAGTGGCTGCACCAGCCTGCATTCCCATCAACAGTATAGAAGGGTTCCCTTTCTCCACATCCTTGCCAGCACTTGTTTTTTGTTGATTTATTGTCGATAGCCATTCTAACCAGTGTGAGGTGGTATCTCATTGTAGTTTTAATTTGCATTTTTCTAATGATTAGTGATGCTGAGCATCTTTTCATATGTCTATTGGCCATCTGTATGTTAATAAAACAAAAAAAAAAAAAACAAAAGAAAAGGAAATAACAAAAGTACCAAGTCACTTTGTTGACAGCACTGACACAATTGTCTGAGTTACCATATATTTTATATATTATGCAACTTTAATATATGTAATTTGTATTATGTGTGTGTGTGTGTATCCACTTTAGAAGTCTCAAATATCATGTTCCTTCTTCTTGGGATACTCATAAAGTCCCAGCTCAAGTGTTAACTCCTGAGGCAATCCTAATTTTACTTTTATTTTCTCTATAATATTTACAATTATATTAAAATATATTACTTTACAAATTCTTATTTATTTACATTTTGTCTGTTTCTCCCTACTGGAATGTAAATTCCATGAGTAGAAAGACTTTATCTTTCTGGTCCAATACTGACTGTATTCCCTCTTTTTGGAGCATAATAGTTTCTTAACAAATAACAGTTGAATAAATGAAAGAATATTTATTACATCTATAACATATATTCTAATAACCCAGATATATTATTTTATTTAATAGTTTATTAATAATGATGAGTGTATTTAATACTACTTTTCCCCCAAAAGTTTATTTGTACCAAACAATTTTAAAATGTTTATACTTATAAATGGAGTACTTGGAAATAAAGTTTCTATTTCAATATAAATTTGTCTGTTCTTGATTCCTTTTATTTATCTTTGACACTAGGAAGCAGTGCAAGTTTGATATTGCCTTTGCCAGAAAATACAAGAAAATGTAAAGTTATTATTTTATGGTCTTCATACATTTTCTTCTTCCCAATCAGTCAACATGTAGTTTTGCTTTTATTATTGTTTCTATACAATATTTCTGTTTTAAAATATCATAATTCTTCCCTTTAAAGTGATTCAAGGTCTTGACAAAAAAGCAGCCTGTGACAATTTTGCCACTATGAACAACACTAATGTTTTCTAATTTTAGGACTTTATTTTTGTCCAGATAGATTAATAAAATCATTAAATATATCTGAGAAAAATAAAATTCTATTACAAAAGCATGAAGTTCAAAATAAAGTTCATGACATTTTTATTCCTAAGGAGCCTTAAATTCTGCCCAATTTCCAGGAAATTCAAGTTTCAAAAGCAGATCAGGGAATTTTAAATATGGTGGAAAATTGTGCAAACATAATTTTTAATGTCAATATGTTGTACCAAAATAATTTTTTAGAAAATAAAATGTTTAGAAATGCTGTATACAAAATTAACATTGTAAAACAGCTCTGGGTTACCCTGAGATGACTGCTCCCTCAAACTTCCCACCTCAGACAAACCTCACATATATCAGTAATTTCCAAAAGGATTTCACAAAACATTTTTGAAAATATCTCTTCTAATGAGTTCTACATTTAAAAATAAAAAATGATATCTAAGAACTTTCAGTAAATTAAGTATCCCACATATTAATAGAACTGATCATAGAATTTTATTTTTATATATACAATGTGTATATTATTTTCATTAAACAATATTGGTTATACAAGGGAGAAATTTTAAAAGAAATAATTATCTTATTTAGCACAATAAACTCAGAGATACTCAGAGACACTTTATTATTAAATTCTGACTAAATTTGTGTACACATTTGTATGTCTGTGAGGATCAAAGATAACAATATGTACACAGGTTACATTAGTGTTGTTCTAGTGACCAGTGTAAATTCCCAAGTAGACATACAGAACTCTTAAAAATGGATACAAATATAAAATTCACTGAAGTGGTCTCTCTGTAATTGATGATAAGACATGCGAATCATTATGAGAGAGCTGGGAAAGTTAACATCTTCGCAGAAAGGTTCTCTAGCAATTTGTAATAAACTTGTCTTTGTGGATTTCAAAATAACTATATTTAAGATTACCTGGGCTTCATTTTTCTTTCCTACTTTTTCTTCAGTATATTCCACTACATTTTTCATTAATTCATAAGTGGCTTATTTATGTATACACACATATATGTTTGTATATATAATTGTTGCTTATAGAATTATAAATGTGTTATATATAATATCCTACATATTATATGCAGTACATTTTATAAAATGAATATAATAACTATAATAAAAATTATATCTGTACATATAAATTTTTAAATATTTCTTTAGAATTTCAGTCATTTTCCTTTAAAGTTAAATTTTGGATATGTGTGCATGTGTGTTTGGATATGTGTGTGTGTGTGTGTATTACTTTTAAGAAAAATGACCAAAAATTCTGAAAGAAATGTAATGGAAATACATATACACAATCCCTAAAGAATTATTTACAAATTAAATTTAATTAGTATGAAATTCAAATGAACAAGGGGCCCAAAAAGGGATTATGTAAAAAAAACCCTTCAATTATACACATTACATGGACAAAATAACCCAAAACATGAGTCAGTACCTGGTTCTGCCTTTATTAAGTGGTCTGAACACAGTCAGTCTCTTGTTTGTAATTTGATATTGAAGAGGGTCTTAAGCATGATGTACTGAGGATCATTACTTTGTTCCAGACTTAAATCATGTGAAAATCTCCTGTGCAAATATGAACAAATCCTATAAGATTTCCTGTGCACTTTCAAGCACTTCACTGACATCATCATGAGTATAAAAAGAACTTGAGTCTCCTCTTCAAGTTAGAAAATGCAGGAGAGAAAGATTCTCCAATATAGGAAGAAAACAATCTTTTAGAGTTTCTCTTTTTTTCAAAGCAGAAATGGATTCAGTCTCAAGAAAGAGGTAAATAAAACTATAAGGAAGAGAACAGATTAATTAAAACATCCATCATTTGGAAACATAAATCTGGAAAATGAGAGAATATATTTTCTTATGATTTTCCGAGAGGTTGTTGGAAAGTCTATCAGCAATGAACTCAAATGCTATATAATCCTAAAATGGTAGATGGAAATATTGCAAATTATAGTTCCAGGGTCTAGACATATGGAAATAAACTGGATTAACAAGTGTTTTGACCTTGTAGAACCTAAAGTCTCTGGAAACGTAACATATTCAACTGTGCTGAATTCCTCATTCTTGCCTCGACATACTCTATCCATTTACATTTATCTTTCTTTGCACCTAATTTTGTCCCTCAAAAATTAGTATTCTTTCTTTTTTACCTCAAAAACTCCTCCTTGACCTTCATATAATGAATAAATATCACCCCCTTGATGCATGTTTCCATGTCTTGCCTAGAATCTCACATTTGGCTGGAAGTGTTATTAAAGTGACTTAGAGACAGAACTTGTAGAAGCACAAATGACCAAGATACTCCATGGCATTCTTTGTTATTTCTAAATACTTGATTTTTTTTTCTTACACTGAACTGAAATTTCCCTTCTTAAAAAAGTGTCTAATTTGCTATGTGAGGGTTCACAGCACTGATTTAATTCATCTTCTATGTATACATAGCACCAGCATCTCTTATAACTCTTGTTCTCTCTACCACAATAAACACCCCAATTCCTTTAACTCTTGGATTTTAAACTACTTTTGTAGTCAATTCACCCTGCTGTGAAAAAGCTGTTAACAAATACTTTCTCAAAGTTTAACCTCAAGAACTAAAGTCAGTATAATGGACATTGAATGAGCATAAGCACTTGGATTCTATCTTTATACATCCATTTTACAATCCAAGATTCCAACTATCTTAAGGTTTTTCTTTTTTTTTCTTTTGAATCTATAACACCTTTATAATCACGATGTTTCACAAGAAACCATGAAGCAAAATGAAATGTTTTTTTTTTTTTAACCCACCACCCTCAAGCTGTATTTAGTGGGAGAAATTCACCTGGCTGAAAATAAAAATCAGGATCCGTATGGCTTCTATGCTCAGTAAGTAATAAAACACCCTAGAGTCTCAATTCAGAATTAAGAACATTTCATCAATATTCTCATAAAATATTCAAAACTTTTCAAACTTGATAAATCTTTCTCCCCTCTCAGCTTCAGCTGGCCTCAGTTCAAAAGCCTATGGGGGAAAAAATGGTCATGGCTGCCCCTCTCCTTCCCAGGCCCCATGTAAAATAGTCATATCATCGTCCGTTGGATATTCCTTAACCAAGAGCATGTAGTTGTGTATCAAAGCTCTCAGTGGCCTAATAATTGATGACATTCCAAGATAAAATGATAGATTAAGTTTTTATATACCAAATCTGCAAAAATAACACTTGACCCAAGAAAATAATTGGAAATTGAAGCTGCTATTTTCTTCACCATCTTCCTGATTTCAGAGACAAAAGACCTTAAGGTTAAATATATGCAACAATATGCTCAATGTTATATAACTATTAAGCAGTTGTCTTACTTCATTCTCCATCTGGTTATTTTACTTTTTTAGCAAGAACCATGTCAATAAGACAGGTCAACGATTTTGTATTGACTTAACCATTAGTTCACTAATATCAGTGTTGTTTCAAATGTTTACTATGGCCAAAGCAATGATGTAGCTGGTAGATTCAGCCAAGAATTTATATGTTATCTGCTGCCTACGAATGCTGTTAGGACACTGACAGTTGGTAGTAACCAGAATTTAAGATTTTCTCAGTTATGGTTCCCTCTCATCTCTAGTCTACTCACTTCACAACTGATATTAGCAACATTTTAGAGACTGAACAGACCTGCTCCATCGGATTAGGGTCATTATTTCAGCTATGAGTCTAGAAAACTAACAATATTGGATTAGGTTCACTATTTCATATATGAATCCAGGAAAGTAAGACTCCCAAAATAAAATCTGATCTCCATTTCCACATAGCATGCATGAATGAATTTAAGAAATAATAGGCTTTATAGGCATGGGATGTAATGTTTTGGGGAAATAGACTTTTAATTAGTTTCCTCAATTTACAACACTTATCTAATTGCTGCCTTTAATATCTACCATCACAGTTGTAGTTCTTTAACACAGGAATGCCTTCAAGAAGCACTGATGCTATTCCAAATGATTTATATCTCACCCCAACCTTTTTCTCAAGTACAAAGGACAGATAAAATAAGAAGTATAAGAACAATATACAAATAAGTGCTGTTGAGAAAAAACAAACCTAAGATACTTAAAAAAACGTTACAAAAGAATAAAGAAAATAATTGTAAGACTTTATTTATTTATTTATTTATTTATTTATTCATTTATTAGAGAGGGAAAGGGAGGGAGAAAGAGAGGGAGAGAAATATCAATGTGTGGTTGCCTCTCACATGTTCCCTATTGGGGACCTGGCCCACAACCCAGGCAAGTGCCCTGACTGGGAATCGAACCAGCAACCTTTTGATTTGCAGGCTATCACTCAAACACTGAGCCACATCAACCAGGGCAGAACAAAGAAAAATTTTAAGCCCATCATTGTCTTGTGGCATGTTGGCTTGGGAGAAGGAATGATTTTAGAACAAACTGGGAAGAAAAGTATTTGTTTTCTAGAAGTCACTATTTGTCTTTAGTTGATTGTTTTGCTTAAGGAAAGAAAAAATTACTTGTTCTTCATCCAAGAGTCCATGAGGAGAAGCCATTCATGTGACACATTACAATGAACTTGAGAAAACTGACTCACCACTAGGTATATTTGTATATTGTTATTAACAATAACATTCATGTTTGAGAAAATGTAAGAACACTGGGCACTAGGCCATTGGTATTATTTATCAGTTAGGTATCACATGCAGTAAGGAGTCAGATGCCAGGGAATGAGGCAAAAGAAAGAGGAGTATACATCAGAGTGTTAAGCAAGAGGCCAGGAGAAGTCAACTCAAATAATGTATAACTAATGAAATAATAGAAGAAAATGGGAAGATATAACAACAATTTAAAACAACTTATGTCAGCCCCATGCTTTATGGAATAACATTATTTCTGACAAATATTTGGTAGAAATAGCTAAGGAAGCCATTTGAATTTTAAATTTCTTTATGGAAAAATATTTGAACACTATTTTGTACTTATAGGACTTTTTAGTTTGTATATTTATTTTTGGTTTCTTTGTGTAGGTTTGTTTTTTCTAAAAAGTTATCTATTGTTTTTTCAGCATTAGGTATTTCTTGTGTCATCTCCCCCTGCCCACCTTTTTAAAGCCAGTTTCTCTTCATGTTTATGAGTTTCAGTAGTTTTTATCCAAAGAATCATCTTTGGCTTTCTTTCTTTATGTATAAAATTACAAATGTTTATTTCTCACCATACATTAAGACATATGTATTATTGTTATCGTTTTATTATGTAATCATCATCCCCCTTTTACTTTGGATTTAATTTACTGTTCCATTTCTACCATCTGATACTCCCTTGAAAGCAATACATTTTTCTTCTAAATTAATTTTGTTTGTGATTACTTCTTTGACCCATAGGTTAATTAGAAGTACTTTTTATATAATATTTATTTTCATATGATATTCTGCTTAATAGTTTGTTATAAATGTCTATCTTAATTCCACTGCAGTCCAAGAATATAAATGGTATAACTTCAAGACATTGAAAGTAATTAAGGCATATTTATGAGGTCTGTCTGGAAAAAGTGCAGCCATTCTTAATACTACGAGAATGGTTTGCTCAACACTGATGTAACCTGGCATCCAAGGAGAGTAGACTGTAATGTGCAGGTATGAACAATGAAGACTTCACTGTACTAGTCAGTGGGGGCAGTAGAAGCTGTTGAGTGAGCATGTGTACTGTGTGGCTGTTGCATTCAAAATGGCTGAGTTAGAGGAATGAATATGCATCAAATTTTGCATTAAGCTTGAACATTCTTGTGTGGAAACTATTCAGGTGATTCAGGAGGCTTTCAGGGAAAATGCAATGAGTGCAGCACAAATAAATGTGTGGCACAAATGCTTTAAAGATGGTTGAGAATCTGTTGAAAGTGATCCACATTCTAGAAAGCCTGCAACAAGCCAAACATCTGAGAATGTTGAACCTGTACTGGCTGCAATCAACAAAGACTAGTGACTGACAGTGTGAGAACTAGAAGCTGATCTGGTGATTTCAAAAACTACTATGTCTTAGATTCTGATGCAGGATCTTGGTATAAAATGTGTCATGACAAAATTTATACTGCAGCTTCTGCTACCAGAATAGAAGAAATATTGTGCTGCAGTTGCTAATGACTTGATTCAAACCACTACCAATAAACCAGATTTTCTCAAGAAAATCATAGCAGAAGATGAATCTAGAGTCTATGGTTATGATCCAGAAATGAAGACCCAGTCATCCCAGTGGAAGTAGTCTGTTTCTCCACACCCAAAGAAGGCACAGCAAGATCAAGAGCATGTTAACTGATTTTTGTTGTTGTTGTTGGGAAGATGTTGTCCATCATGAGTATGCCCCTCCAGGCCAAACAATGTTCATGGCTTGAGAGATGCAATACAATGAAAAAGGCCACAGCAATGAGTAACTGGTGATTGGCAGCTTCATCATGACAATGCATCTGTTCAGACATCACATCTTCTGCAGAGTTTTTGGTGAAATGTCAAATCATCAGGTGACTCAGACCCCCTACAGCCCAGATTTGGCACCCTGTGACTTCTGGCTTTCCCCAAAACTTAAATCACCTTTGAAAGGGAAGAGATTTCAGACCATGAATGATTCTCAGGAAAATACAAGGAGGCAGCTGATGGCAATTGGGAGAACTGTGTGAGGTCTCAAGGTACCTACTTTGAAGGGGCCTGGGGCCTCATTACTATGTACAATGTTTTGTATCTTGTATTTTCTTGAATAAATAGTTCTATTTTTCATATTACATGGCTGGATACCTTCTGGACAGACCTTGTGTTATGTATCTATGATCAGGTATTTTGTTTACTTATTTTCTTTACAGAAACTTAGTCTTCTATCATACTCTGAATAAAGTACACTAAGGAGAACACACAGCCATTGATTGAATTAATCCCAAGTCATATTTGATTCCATATATTGGGTGACTTGGTCTGTATAATATTAGGTTGATTAGAGGAGCATGGTAGAATTTGAATACCACAATTAATGTTATTCATGTCATTAAACTATACACTAGTGAATACTTTACTCTCATCAACATCAAGATTACTGTTCTAAATATGATTAACCTTGATTTTTATGGTAAAGCTCTAAAGTTTTACCTAGAAAGCCAGGGTATAAGCCTCATAAACATGACACATCAAATGTATAAAAACCTGATACTTTATGTAGGTTGCTAGGAGTCATAGACAGCAAATGCAAAAGTACTGCACGCAAAAGGGAAGTGGGAAGAAGGCTATCATGTCTTCACTTAATCAAAAAAAAAAAAAAGACTACTCACTTAAGATATTCTGTTTTGGTCAGTGACTACAAGGGAAGCAGGAAGGAACCTAATATTTTTAGACTGAGAACTGGTCAGATTGGAATAACAGAAAGTAACTTGGAAATTATAGCTGACCAAAATGTTAGTGAAAAATCTGTCCCTTGGCAGAGAGGAGAGATTGACATAGTATGTTTGGATGCAGAGACTGGACGCACAGCTCAATCCAGCTGTTACATAAATGAATTGTAACTATATTGCACACAAGCTATCATTAGAGTTAGGCTTATTTGTTTATTGTGATGCACCTTTTTTAACTTTAATTACTTAAAACATATTATGTGTATATACATTCATATATATATTTATGATCACTGATTGGTAACACAACTATCATATAATTTTTCTAAATTTGAATTATTTTTATATTTTTTAAAGTGTACTCATATTAAATACTTTCCCATTTTTGTTTGTATTTTTATATTCTTTCTTCTATTCATATGCATTCTTGACTAGATTCATTTTTTTAAAAATGTCTTTAGAAATGAGGCTTAATTTGGGATATATCTTTCATGGAGAAGATTGTGCGTTGAGCATTGTTTGTGTATCTCATATTTGTGGAAAGGACCGCAATTCCTCCAAACTGCGAAAAATAATACACTACTCTCATCCGACACAAACAGAGGCTGACATTTGAGCATAGTTATCAGATACCTTGACATAATCCATAATTTTCTCTCAATTATATGGACCTCTGTCCATATAATTTGACTTCATTTGATTAACACTGGATAGCTTGTGCCTTACTTAGGTTAAAACAAAATTTTCTCCATATGTGTAAGAGTTCAATTCTGTAGAGACAAGGAGAAATAATGCTACTGGACAACATTAGGCATAGTGAATAACCAATGAGGCTCAAAGAAGTTCCTGCTTTTATTTGAAGTTAGTGCAAAGTCAGAAACTTTTCCCCTAGTACAAAGTCCATCATACGAAACATACTCATGGTCATTGCAATGCTTTGCCCTCACCTCTGTGAGTCTCCTCATCTTCTCTTGAGTAAGTATCTCAACAAAGTTCACAGCTCCTGCATGGACAGAGCTGCATATATTATGATATCCATGGATCTTCACATGTTAGGAAGCACTGAATTACAATCCAGACAGTCTCGTATTAAAAGTGAACTTGTACTATTTATAAGTACTGGGGGGAATTGGAGAAATTATTTACTCTCTGCCACTCAGTATCCTCATCTATTAACTATTTATTCATAAGATTGTTATCATTGCTGAATTAGATATTTATTTAAAATATATTTATTGAGAAGCTACTTTGAGCAGGGCACTATGCTAGCTATGATAGTGAATGTTCCAGTTCTCATGTCATTTACAGGCAAACAGGGAATGAAACCATGTATAAGTAGATGAATGGCCACATATTTAATTAGGTATTATAAAACATCAAGAATAAAATATAAAAAGATGCTATGATGGAGAAAAATGATACAAGGAATAATACCTTCTTATTTTGGCTATTTGGGGAGTGAAGTAGAATTTAGAGATTTGAAAATATGAGATGTGGTCAACCACATGGTCAAGAGCAACTGCAAAGGTACTAAGGCAGGTAAGAAGTTGGCAATTGAGACACTAACAATCATTGGGATTTGAAACATTCAGCCTACTGCTAAGCATGTAGTAATAATTCAGTAAAATTTACTTCCTTTCTTCTGCTTTCCCTTATAAATTTCTCATAAAAATAATTTCCTTCTAGGTCTTTGTTATTCATCAAATTTGATTTGACTCTTGGTCTCAATACATGTGACTTTGTCCAAACATTTGAAGAGATTGAACTAACTGCTCTCTGAACTTCACAGACAGAGTAATCCTATCTAAGAAGAGCCAGAAATCTAACCATATTAAGCCATGTCTGTGGAACTATAGAGACTGAGATGATCTAATCCTGAGACACAAATACAGTGAATTATGACTTGTGGGAAGTAAGAATTGCTGTGGCTACCTTATACTAACACCTCTGAGGCTGTTTTTAAATTAAGACACATTTTTGTTTCATCAGTGTGAAACTCACAGTCATGAATTGTGTATGAAGGAGAAATGTATGTGTGTGTTTAAGGGGGAAAATGGGCACTAAGAAACAATAGACCAGGCTGATCAATATGTTGATACACTGCTTGTTTTCTATGATGTGCAATTTTTCTGCAAAGCCATTCACTTAGTAGACTTCCTCTCTTTGTATTCTAAGGATATAGTCATTCCTTTTCATACTAGCCTGTTAACTGAACTGACATGATAACTGTGAGAGTGAAGGGGAGCCGTTCTCTTAGTGAGCACTCAGAGAGATTATCAGAAGTTACTGATGACCACCTGAAATTTTAGCTGTGCTGTTTAATTCAGGGTGTATTTGAATGTGTGTGTGTGTACCTGTGAGATTGAAAATCAGAAGATGTCAGCAATTATACACATTTATTTTTTGAACTCACTTTTCTGGCCTCTCAATCTCTTCTGATATTCCTCAAACTCAGACACAGGTTGATTTGTAACAGAAAGCATATTTGAAATCTTTGGGATGCTGGAATGACTGAGAAGTGGTCAGGGCGCAACATTCCCTTATTGAGAAGTTAAGTTGAGTTGCCACCTTCAGTCCAAAGCTCTTCTTACTAAGGAAAGCACAAGGAAGACTGTATCTTCTGGGTCTTTTAATTTATGGAGGCACTATTTTGGTTGGTTTGGTTGGTTGGTTTTACCAATGTTGAAAATCCACAGTCCATATTTCTTTATGGTTTTGCTCCTATTCTTTGTCTTTGGATAATTAATAAACTCTTTTTCAATAGTTGTTATTTTTATAAGATATATTTAGGATTAATTTTTTTCTTTCACTGATGACAGTAGCTGACATTAATACATTTGTCAACCATTAAGCTATCCAGTGGCTCCTATACTCAGGTAAAATTTGATTTTCTCTAGGAAGCCTTCTCCATCCTCATCAACAGGATTAGAGACCTCCTGGTCTCTGATCATATAGGTCTTATTTACATTTTTATCAAATTATGCTGTTCTATGATTATTTGTTTACTTGCTTTCTCTTCTGTTCCACAATAAAATTCTGCAGGGCAGTAACTGTGTGTCACATACATTTGTGCATATCTAGAAATTCTCTTGGAACTGGTCATGTAATAGTGGCTAGATGTCACTATGTTAAATTTATACATTTCAGTTTTTTTTCTTATCTTCAGTCATGTGCTATACAGCCCACCTCCTGCAGACAGAATTACAAATGCTTGCCAAATTCATATGTCCACTGCTGCAGATTAGGAGTGAAATAATAGATCATAATAATATTATAGTATATATTATTATATCATAATAATTATCATAATATATTATGGTGTCTATATCTATATCATAATATGATACATGTGATATGATATGTAACATATGGAATATGTGATATGTGTGCTATATATAACATGAAAATATGATATATCATATTATGATATATAGATATATACATGTAAAGGAAGTGATTCTTCTGCTACTATTAATATTTAGTTGGTGATCGAACAGAGAAAAGTTTGGCAGTTAACCACTCCTTGCTCAACAGTTGTCTTTACTTCATTCTTTCTGCTTTCTTGTTCACATTTCTTTTTGCTTGTTTCTTCCTTTACATTTTGTCTGTTCCTCACCAGATGCAGAATAAGAAAGATGGGTTTTGGCACTAGAGAGATTTGCGTTTAAAATTCCAACTCATGTATTTATTCTTAGAGAGATCTTGACATATTCTTTAGCCCTCCGAAAGTCAAGGGTCAAGTGGTGACAAAGAGGTTGTCTCCACAGAGGTCATGCATGGCCGGCACTACAAAAAAATAAATAGTTAAATTAAACAGCAGCTCAATGCCATTTTTTCCTGTTTTATACATGTAGGGTACTGATAATTTTCACCATCCAGTTATCAATTACCTGACTGTAACTTTTATTGCTAGATATTTTGTGATCTACACTCACAATTAACATCAGTTTATTTCTTTCCTTTTGCATCCTCTGCATTCTTAGTCTCTATACTAGCTCAGTCTCTCAAAATGTCAAGCACACTAATTAAACATACTTTAAGCACATTAATTAAACATCCTCTCACATACTATTAGTGTCTCCTTGCAAAACCATAATACACAAAGTTGCCAATTTCACCCTCCCAAAATTTCCTCCTCATTAAGATCATATAGTGATCTTAACAACATTTATTCAGTGCCGTCATTCCTATCACATCAAATAAAAACTCTCTACCTGGCTTACAAAGTGTTTAAATGTGTGCTTGCTATACTATTGCCTCTTGAGGAACTTCCAGTAGACAATTCAAAATTAACATTTTGTAAGCTTCATCCATTTATTCCTGCCTCAAAACACCCTAGTTTTTTTTTTTTTAACATTTTTTATTGTTCAAGTACAGACCTCGTTTTTTTTTTTTTTTAAACTTAGGTAAGAGTGCTAGCAGATATCCAGGCATCTGAAACAGAACCTAAATGATCTCGAATCCCACTTTTTCATTCCCGGAGCAAATGAAGCCACCAAGTAATGCCTAGTTGAGTTTCTAAATATCTCTCAACACCATCTCATCTCCATTTTCTTGGATTATTTCAGATCACACCATCATTTATCCAGCTCATTTGAAGTCATCTTCTCATAGTTCAACATTCTTCCTGAATAGTTTGGTCCATACAGCCTTATAAAAACGGAGCTCACATCTCTGAGTGCAGACTCCTTAACCACAGCACAAATGTGGCATGTAATGCCCTACAAAATCAAGTCTTTTCTGTACCATCTTTGCCACACTGCCAGAAACCTTTCCTCCCTGACAAATTTTCTTTTAATTCCTCAAATGGCCATAGATCTCACAATTCTGCCTTCAATTGGCCTGAAATATTTTTTCTCACCTTGACTGCATGGCAAATGTCTACACATCAGCTAACACAGGGCACAGGCACTCTCTCTCTGGGAACTAGCGAGCCCGACAGGTTCACTCATGCGACCTCAATTCCAACCAAACAATTAACCCTGCCATAGCTCCCATCATTTTGAGTTACAGTTGTCCGTGCATGTTCTCAATTACAGAGACTGACCCATCCTCTAGATAGCTGGTGCAGTAAGTGCTTTTTGTGTATATTAGAGAATGGATGAGCATACATTTTATTCTTCCTTAGGGCTGTTGTCCCCATACTGCTCCCAACATGTAATGCTCACTTGTTACACTGACCTTTTCTTCTGAGCCTTAATTTATATCTTTTCTGTCCCTCAACACAACTTTCTTTTCGCTTCACAATACTTAAACAAATATCACTTCTTCTAATTCTTATAACATCGTTGGAAGGTAGGAATTTCTTCTGCTATAATGGAAAAAGTAAATGAGACTCAAAATTAATCACTGCTAAAAAGTCTCATACTCAAAAATTAGCATAACCAAAAGAGTTAACAAGGCCTGATGATACTATTAATATTATCCTTACTCTATGATGTTATAAGCCCATCTAAACGCTATTTGTTCTGAAAGACACCACACTCTCTCCTTTTGTGACTTTGCCTAAAAAATGTAGGCTTAAATATGATCTACTCTTTTTGAGTCACAGAGAACTAGATCATATGCTACTTTATACAATTCTGTCTTAATTTATTTTATCAAAAACTCCTCATCTGAGATCAAAACTTTTGAAAAACAGGTAATAGAAATCTCATATGATTAAAATATATACTAAGTAGATAAAGCATTTAAGATATGTAGCTCAATATCAATACATATTAAGAACTCAACATATATTAACTTCTATTATTTTTAAGATAATCTCAAGTATAAAGGTTTATAATATCAAAAATATTATATAAAGTGCTTCTATAAATAAATAAATATTAGTACCTCACTTAAGGGGAAAATTTTCAAAATAATAAATCCATGTCACATACAAATATATGGTGACAAAAGATTTGACTTTAGGTGGTAAACAGACAATGCCATATACAGATGATGTATCATAGAACTGTATGCTTGAAGCCTATGTCATTTTGTTTGGCCAATGTCACACCAACAAATCCAATTTAAACAAGTTTCACCTCATTAGATACCAAACATGTAAAATTTCACTGTCTGTGTATCTAACCAGAAACAATTTTGAGTTTGATAAATTGTAATTTATAAATACATTTTACATACTATTATAGTAGAAGGTTGGTATAACAGTTTTGAAAATATAATATTAATCAAACAATACTGACAAAAGTTAAAATTTGTATATTCTTTGAAACAGCAGTTCTTCTCTCCAGCAATTTATCCTTGGAAAATAATAGACAAAATGCATGAAAATATATATAGAATACTGTTTATCACATTCATGGAGATCTTCTTCATAACATTGTACTATAATAAAAAATAGAAACAAATTAATTGACATCAATACCACATTGGTTAATTAAAATAGTATATGCTTGCAATATCTTGTTACATAGTTAATTAATGTGACTGATTGCTCTTTTATATTTATTAATAGGAAAATATTTCAGTGATACATGTTGAAGTAAATAAGCAATTATAAATCAATTTAACACTATGATGTCACTTTTGATTATAAAATCATCATTCAATCTCTACCAAGAGAAGGAAAATAAGAGATTCCTAAAGAAAAAAATATATATATATCATACAATTATAATTGTAAATTTTAATTTTAAAAGTTTATGTATAGACATGTTTTAAAATATCTCACAAAAACAATAAATAAATCAAGGAGAACAATTATCTAGGTTTTAACTTTCTTAGAATAAAATATAAATGGGCATTTCCAAAGAGCACAGATTATACTGTGTTGCTAAATGCCTTTTCATTCCTACTACATGGTGATATTTTTTCCAATGTTACTGATAAGGATTTAATAACAGAAATGCAAGTAGCCATATGTGGGGCTAAAATCAAATTCCAGGTTTGAGTCATTTATAGTCTGAGATCTGAAATCTGTGTTTCAGTGCAAAGATTTTGGAATATAATTTTTTATACACCATAGTATTTTGTTAGCATATGCAATGAACCACACAAATCATTCGCCAATGTTCGCTTTCCCTTCCTTCTGCATGCCTGTGTTGACATAAGACGCATCCGCACCTGTTTGTAAGGAATTTTTATAAGTTTATTTGAGCCAAACTGACAATAGTTACTGGGGGAATAAATCTCAACAGATTGAGAAAATGCTTCGGAGAATGGCAGTTTTGCAATCTATTTTGTATGTTAGAATCAAAGGAGACATAAAGAGAGTTACCTAAAATCCATCACTGATAGATTAGGGAGGAAAGATAAAGCAAGGTGGGGAAACCTCTGAGATTAGATAAAGAGTAAAACAGAGACACATATACTTCTTGTACATTGGTGGGTACAGGATAGTTAACAATTAACATTTTGGGCAAATGGAGATGGTGTGTTGGTGACAAGATAACAATGAGCGGTTCCATGGTCCCCATTTGGGTGGGGCAATTGTACCCTGAGGGGTCTGGAAAAGAGTTGTATATTAACCTAAGTATATTAACCATAGGTATATTAACCTAAATGCAAAAAAGGAATAAATAAATTTAGTTAAGGTAAAGGTTAACCTTTGTCAAGGAAGATATTGGCCTAAGACACGACAACCCACCATGACTAGACTTTAGATAGGACGTTTTAATTCCAGACCGTCCTATGCAGTTATTTCATGATTCTGAGTTTATAAGGCATGCCATAGAGGTCTCCTCTGAGCTTGTCAGGTTTAGTATGTACCCCCTTTTCATCCACACCTAATAAGAGCATTTTTTCTGTCCTTTCATTAAGGGCCAGGTGACAGGCTTTGCCACTGGCTGGTGGACAGGAGTGAAGGTGTGCCAGTCTCCAGCAGGGGTTTGCACCTGGCCTTTTCAGCTCTGTCCTCTACCATAAAAGGATCATTCCCCAAGTAATAGCTTCATTTTCAGCTTAAAAAGATAAATGATGTATGACCTCAGGCTTAAACATCTAAGTACTGGGTTGTCAAAAAGATCAAGAGTTTCTCCTGCAAAAGCTCCCACCACCTGTCTCAGCCTACAAAAATATAGCACAAATTCCCAAGTTCTAATTAATGTATCCCTCTTTTCCATTTCCCTTTCCATCTCTCAAAGCTCACCTGCCTCTCATTCACAAGCTCAAACCTAGTACCCTAAGGAGAAGGGGCTTCTTGGAAAAGTACCCTCTAGTTTCCACCCTATGATGAAGAAGTCAGTGAATAAATGAGTAATGGTGGTGTTCAGATGACCACACATTATGTGGTAGGGCCCTTTTTTTAAAACAAAGAACAAAATAGCATACACATTTAAATACTTAGTAAAGCAGTTTTAATAAGTGATGGATTCTCCTTGGCTCTGTCAATAAATCAACATAGGGCTTCAGGTAAATGCCAATAACTAGTGAGAATTCGTTTATTTAAATGTAAAATAAGGGATTGAAAGAAACTGATAATTACAAAGAACCCGGGGATTAACCTTTTACTACTGGCTAAGGCTGGTCTTATTGTTTTAGAAGAGGAGGCAAATTGGTAGATGTGGGGCCAGCTGGTGGTGTTGCCAGGGCGAAGGGTGTTACTATGACATCAGTACCAAGGTTTCAAGGATTAGATAAAGCCAGTGGTTATGATAATCATCATTTACTGTGAAAATAACATCTTTTTTGGAAGAAAGCCCTATGAGAACTTTATAGGAAGATTGATGTAGGATGGCAAGGTGGCCATAAAGGAGATACAAATATTTGGCCAGAGGAACTTATTGCCAGCAAACTTACTGACATAGTGAGGAAATTGTGAAAAAAATGATGAAGATATTATGGAGAAAGGAACACCAGGTAAAAAACTTCAAAGTAAAGGAACTGTGAGATATTTCATGGCATTGAAAGGGCAAAGGATAAAATGTTGGAAACTGATCCTTAGAAATTTCCTAAGGCATAGAAAAGATATGCACTGCATATCATAAATTATTTAATAAGAAAATAAAAATGTCCAAACACTCTTGATAAGCTCTTACAAAAAAATTAATGCTTAATGTTCTAAATTAGTATACTAAGTAATTATTCTGTCTACCATGTTTTTCATTTCCCTATATATGTATAACTAATAATAAGATTTTTAATTTTTTGACATAAATTTGCAAAGGTCATGGAATAATCATAACTTCCCTGTTGATTATTTAAATGGGTTTGTATAGTTAAAGATGTAAAATAGACAGTTGAAGTAGATCCCATTAATACCCTATCTGAGTATAGATCTCAGCATAAATGAACTAAAATACACATAAGAAAGGCAGGAAAGAAAGAAAAAAGAAAGAATGAATGAAAAAAAAAGAAGGAACGAAGGAATCTAAGGAAGGCAAGGAAATCTGTGTCCGGTATTTAATTTGCTCAATGTATGCTCAATGTATGTATTTTTGTAAGAGATTGTTATTTAATTTGCATTATCTTCCTGTGGGACCAATTTTTCTCAACTGTCTTGTGTACTAATTGGGTTGGTGAAAAAGAACTCATTATTTCAGTCCAGTAAGTGTGCAATGTGTGGTTTCACTGTGTTTGGCTAAAATTCCATCTCCAATGCCTTTATCTCCTTAGAGGAACACTTTCATCTGTGTTGATATCTAGTGTTTGTCAATCTCATCAGATGTTTTTTCCACATTGGGTAACTGCAGTCTCCCTCAGGCCATAATCCAATACACATTGCGTTTTCTGTGCATATATGCTATGTCTACATTAAAGGAAGGCACTTGAAAAAAAACCTGAATGTGTATTTTTAAGGGATATGCAGAGAAATATCTAAAGTAAAAGTCACAACATTAAGAATTGCAATCCAATCTATGAGAAAATTAATTATCGGGAAGGGTAGTTGCATATGATTCCATGGTTACAAAAGCATTCTGGGTTCATGGCTTCTCCCTGGTGTTTTGAATGAAAGCTGCCTACCAGAAAGCTAAATAAGGAATCATGCCAAAATGACAAATGAAGAAGAAAATATCCACAGGAAACTCTTGTATGTACCTCATATTAGACAAGGTTTGATACTAGGTTATGTTGTGATATTGAGTGCACAATGACACTTCTAAAGCTTTAAAAGGGAAACAGTATCCCCTGGGTTCCCTAACTGGGTGGTAAAACCTGTACTTCTCAAGCTTTAAGTGTGGTTGTACTTGTCAAAATTCCAAATGTGACTTGTTTAGATGAGGTTGACTGTGATGATTAATCAGAATATTATATACATGATAATCACTTTGACCAATAAGTAATAAGTAATATATTCATAAACTTAAAAAAAAGGTAGTTAAAGACTGACAGGAATTAGAGAAAACACAACTTAGGTTTTTCCTTATGTATGTATCCCAGTTGACCCAAGATTTAGCTACTTGATTGACCTTACATAATTTTTAATAGCATACCTTTTACTCTTAAAATTTTAAAGTCTGGATAATATATAGTTAATTTGGCAGATAAGGTACCATTGCTCACCCTATTAAAGATGCATTAAATTATGAAACTCCTACAAGGTTTGCTTTTGGGCAATCTACAACCTTTAGAATTGGACAAAGACATGGGTGATAAGGGGATTTTGGAGATTATAACACCTGATGAACCAAGTGTAATGTTACTGACAGAAAATTAGGCAATAAGGAGGCTCACACCTAGGAACTGAATGTTTGTAGCTCCCCAAAATTCATGTGTTAAAACTTAATCCCCAATACAAACTTGTTTGGAGTTGGGGCCTTTTGGACATAATTATGACATAAAAATAAGGCCTTCATGAATAGGATTAGTGACCTTACAAAGTAGGCCTGAAGAAACTTTCTCACTACTTCTACCATGTGAGGACATAGCAGAAAGTTTGCTGTCTATGAACCAGAAAAGGGGTTCTCACCAGACACTGAATTCACCAGTGTCTAGATCTTGAACTCTCCAATCTTTGGAACTGTGAGAATAAATTTCTCTTGTTTATAAGCCTTTCAGTCTATAGTATTTTTATAGGAACCCAAATAAACTGAGACATTCATATGATGACCTTCCTCTATAAGCTCTTTATTAGTTTCATAAGCACTCAAGTATTTGCATGTGCCTTGGGCATTTGTCAAGGTGAAACTGTTGACAAATAGCACAGATTCAAGCAGGGACAAAAAGAAAGTATTTTCAAATAGAAGGGACACTTGGATCAAATACACATGGTGTTATGAATACTATAATATCATAAATTCCATCCAGGATGTTGCATAATTGTGGGAGACATGTATAAAATACAAAAGTGGGATCTATTGATAAAAAGTTATTAGGAATTTCAAGACTGCAAAAGTAGAGTGTTAGACTAAATTAGTCTAAATTTAGTCTAATTAGAGAACTAGACTAAGCATTGGGCCTGAGCGAATGAATGCACAGGTCATATGCACAGAATGTGGCCCTGTCACAGACAAGAAAAATGTATTCTGGCAGAAGAGAAACATAAAGACTCAGTGTACTGATACTGCTAACTTTGATGACTAGAGTCAGGTTGATGAAATTTCCTGTTGTATGTAAATTTAAAAGTGCCATCTCAATTTTGTAAAGCTTTTAGAATCTCCCACTGAGCCTCATATGCAGCCAGAGGCACTATTAGTTAAATTTTCACAATTACATCAGCTTATCTTAGTTGGAGCTAGTTATCAGAGAATTTGTCTGAGGATATATCTTTAATCATTATTTGGGTAAGAAAGGGGAACGTAGTGTCATTCTGGAAGATAAGTTTGTCCCTACGGTAGACAGTGGCATGTGCAGCTTTTGACTATATAGTATTACAGAAAGTTTACTATTATTTTTGTCAAAAACAAATAAATACAGCAAGGTATTTCACTCACAAAACTCCTACTAGTGTGTGCCCTGAAAGACTGTGTAATGAAAAGAAAGGGGAAAAGAGAGCAATCGTGCATCTAATCCACTTCACGTACACTGCTGCATGATCTAATCCTGCTATATCATATAATTCCTAAGACTAATGTAAAGTTGCTGTTACTTACTGCATTTGCAGAATGTGGAAACTGAGATCCCAATGGACTAAATCATTTCTCCAAAGACATATAGCCAGTGATGAATGGATCCATAGCTTGAATTCAGGCATACAGGTGTTTTACCAAAAAAAAAAAAAAAAAAAAAAAAAAAAAAAAAAAGCCATGCCTTTCATGCAAAGCTACAACACATAAACAGCATCTGAGCAATACAGATTCCTCTTGATCTTTACATAAGTGCATTATAACATTAGAAATTCCTTTCAAATAGAGGAGGCAGGGTCAAGGTCCTACAACATAGTTTTCAGTGTTAGTGAAAGTGGAAAGACTTGGAGTTAATATCACAGTCCTGAAAAGGTGCAATTGTGGAGTACTTAAAACAATAAGTTTACGGGACCTATGCCAGAAAAGTAGAACTTCACTGAGTTCATCTGAGGCTAATTTTCAATGGTAACATGAGTCAACAGAGATAAGCAGGAGATACAGTAGTTTCCTATCAGAGGAGCAAAATTCTCTGTCAGACACAGGACTCAGGGATTTACTGTACTGGTAATCCAAATGGAGTTTGATTGATAGTATCTTTCTCACTTGGTGATAATTTCAGTCAACTGTATTTAGGAAATCAGCTCCTTCATTAACCTCCTGATTCCTAAAACTTCTGATATAATTGAATCAGAACTTAAATTACAACGCTTTCGGCACAATCTCTGTGCCATTTCCTGGACTCCTAGTTCCCATTTAGTGTAATTAATTACTGAACTTTTCTGCCATCTGAAATTGGTCTACATAACTTCTAATTCTTTTTTCTGCCTTGAGTCCCTGTAACACTGCACTACATTGTGTTGTTCCGTGCTTTCCAAACATTTGTATCCTGATCTAACTGTTACCTCAAGACTAAAGAAAATACAGAATACCTCTTACCATCTTTGGCAGATTTTCACGTTAAGTCATCTGATGCTACCCCAATAAGGGGCAGTCCAATTGCAGTCCAGACAGTCCAGACAGTGTCTAGTGTATACAGAGTCCCTGTCTGATCAGGTGTCCCACACATATGACCTTATTTATTTTAACTATTTGATAGGCTAAAATGTTTCCATTTTTGAGAAAGCTTTTAAAAGTAACACATGGTAATTACAAAAGTCTTAATCAATAGAAGCAAGTATAAAAAACAAACAAAAATATTAATCACAATGCAACCTGCCTTCTATGCTAGGAAAACTGTGCTGAAATTTTGGGCTATTTTTTCTGATCTTCTTTTGATTTTTTTTTTATTTGAGAATAAATTATTAAAGGTAGGGACAGTGAAACAAACAGCTTAGGGTAGAAGAAGCAACAAGAGACAGCCTGGGCATTGCTCTGCTTTGGCTCTGCAGAAATGTTATAGGAAAGAAGTGAATCAAGGTGAGGCTGCTGTTATCTCATGGAAAAGTCAGAGGAAAGGTGGCTTTAGGGACAGGGTCAGGGGGTTGGTCCAGGGCAAGCTGCCACTGCCCAGTGCTTTCCTGCTGCAAGCTTTGTGGGGTCTTTTTCCCCCCATAAGCATAAGCTTGTGTTTTCTTTTGTTATTACAGTTATTTTTAAAATACTTGAAATAGAGTTTAATGATACAACATGAGATACATAAACATTTTTAATTACTGAATAATGAACCATTGCATAAATAGTGACCTACTGTTGGTAAAATTTTAGGGTATTGCAACATTCTAAATACTATTTTTTGCTTAGTAAAGAATGCCCTGGATATAGCGATAAAAATTACTTACTGAACACAATTTCTTGATACACAGAAGTGGTTCAGTCCCCATATTTTATCTTGACTCTGCATTCTTTCCTTGGTTATTTTTCAGTCTTTTGTTTGTTTGATAAGATGCTATCTCCGCATTTTGTTTTCATTAAATATGTAACACTCAGTTTCACAGTGTCCTGCCTATGTCATTATTCAGAAGTAATAACATTTTTCTAAATTTAATATTTCTATTTCTGAAAATGGATTAGAAAATTGTGAAAACTCTGCAAAAGGCAGTGCCATACTATTTTTACAAAAATAATATTCTATCATACATGTCTGTTGAAAGTAAGGCTGGGGCTGATGTGAAAAGCTGTTGTGGACTGCCCCAGCCTTGTTTCACAAGCCTTCTTCTTTCATCTCTAGTTAGAGTTTGTGTACCTTTCATATGCCTTCAGCTTGTTTATTTTTCCCTATGGCATTGTGTTTCTAAAAGATATCCTACTGCACTTAAAGATATATTTTTTCAGATGTTACGTACAATATCTGAATAATCTCATTAGGCAATAGAACAAAAGCATAATTTTCTCCTTTCTTGATGACTTTAATCAAACCTGGCTTCCTCAGACAGGCTGGTGATTACACAGTTAAAATATCTTTTAAAAATAATCACAAGAAGGGAAAGTTTTATACAATTTCCTCAGGCTATATATTTTACTTAATAGAAAGTTTATTTTGATGATCATTTTAAACATTTGCTTATATCTTAAGGAATCTCAGTTTTGAGATATCCATATGATCAAATATACTTTAAGACAACCATCATTTCCTCATGTCTTGCTTTGAATCAGTAAGTACACTTTTAATGAGATCACAGCTTCAAAGTAGTTTTTTCAGAACCATGTGTCTGGTAAAAGTCAACAGGGAAACAGATCACATAAACACATTCATTAAAATATGAAGACAGGCCCTGACTGGCGCAGCTCAGTAGGATTGAGTGTGGGCCTGCGAACCAAAGGGTGGCTGATTGGATTCCCAGTCAGGGCACACGCTTGGGTTGTGGGTCAGGTCCCAAGTAGGGGGCACGTGAGAGGCAACCATGTATTGATGTTTCTCTCTCTATTTCTCCTTCACTTCCTCTCTCTCTAATAAATAAATAAAAGTCTAAAAAATTTAAATATGAAAACAAGAATATATTTATAAGACATTGTGCTAGCTTATATAAGAAATACCTTCCCTGACTTCAAAGGTTTTATAAATAATTATGAAAATATCATATAACTTTAGGTCAAGATGGAGGTATAGGTAAACATGCTTTGCCTCTTCACACAACTGCAGCAAAAATTATAACTACTACAAAACAAATATCACCCAGAGTTGTTAGAAAACTGAGCTGTATAGAAGTCCAACACCCAAGGATTTAAAGAGGCTGCATTCATTTAGACCGGCAGGAGTGTGGAGACATGAAGAAAGGCAGAGAAGTGGAGAGGTGCAGAGAGGCAGTGGAGTGGGCAGTCCCACATTCACATGTAGTGAATAAAAATTGGGAGGGATACCTTGAGTGCAAGTGATCCCAGCCCCAGCCCAGGGTTCCAGTGCCAGGAACTCATAACTTCTGGCTCTAAAAACCAGTGGGGGTTGGGGCTGCAGAAGAAACTGCAGGATTCTCAGGAGACTCCTCTTAAAAGGATCACACAGATCTCAAGACATACACAGACCTACACACTCTGAGATTCAGTACCAGGGTAATAGCTGGAAGGCCCCAAGTGGCATATGGGGAAAAAATGAAGTGACTAGCAACAGGGCAAGTGCTGGGAAACAGCTTCTTTCCTGGCAAATCTCCAGAGGCCAGGCAGTGACTTTGTCCCTTCTCCAAGCCCTCCCTTGCACAGAGCCATGAAGCAGTAAAACAGATTGGCCCACTCTGGAGATAACCTAAGGCTCTACTCCACATAATTTACAGGTGCCTTTGCCTATGATAGGCCATACCACTAAGGGAGTTAAAGCGGCTCTATCTAATACACAGAAGCAAACACAGGGAGGTCACAAAATTGAAGAGACAAAGAAATATGACACATGACAAAGACAAATAATAAAATAGAACAAAACTTCAGAAAAAGAACTAAATGGAATGGAGATAAGCAACCTATCATATGCACAGTTCAAAACACTAGTTATCAGGATGCCCGAAGAACTATTTAGATACTACTATAGCAGCATAAAAAGAACTGAAGTTTGCATTAAGTGAAAAAAATAAAAATCTACAGGGAATCAACACTGGAGGGGATGAAGTCAATAATCAAAATAACAATTTGGAGCATAAGGAAGAAAAAAAGCATTCAATCAAAACAGCAAGAAGAAAAGAAGTAAAAAAAAAAAAAAACAAGGCTAGAATAAGGAGCCTCTGGGACATCTCCAAATGTACCAACATCCAAATCATAGGGGTTCCAGAAGGAGAAGAGGAAGAGCAAGAAATTGAAAATTTGTTTGAAAAAATAATGAAAGAAAACTTCCCTAATTTGGCGAAGGAAATAGATATACAACTCCAGGAAGCACAGAGAATCCCAAACAAGTTGGACCCAAAGAAGACTACCAAAACACATCATAATTAAAATGCCAAACATTAAAGATAAAGAGAATCTTAAATGCAGCAAGAGAAAAGCAGAGAGTTATCTACAAGGGTGTTCCTATAAGACTGTCAGCTGATTTCTCAAAAGAAACTTTGTAGGTTAGAAGGGACTGTCAAGAAGTATTTGAAGTGTTAAAAAGCAAAGACCTACACCCTGGATTACTCTATTCAGCAAAGCTATCATTTAGAATGGAAGGGCAGATAAAGTGCTTCACAAACAAGGTAAATCTAAGGAGTTTGTCATCACCAAGCTATTATTGTATGAAATGTTAAAGGGGACTATATGAGAAAAAGAAGATCAAAACCATGAACATTAAAATGGCAGCAAATTCACAACCATCAACAACTGAATCTAAAAAAACAAACTAAGCAAACAAGCAGAACAGGACCAGAACCATAGATCCGGAGAACATTTGGAAGATTATCAGTTGGGAGGGAAAGGGGGAGAATGGGGAAAAAGGTACAAGGATTAAAAAGTACAAATTGGTAGGTACAAAATAGAAATGGAATGTTAAGAACTGTATAGGAAAAGGAGTAGAACTTAGATGCATGGCCCACGGACATGAACTAAGGGGGAAGGATTGCTGGAGGGAATGGGGGTACCGGGTAGAGTGAGGCAAAGGGGGAAAATTGGGACAACTGTAATAGTATAATCAATAAAATGCATTAAAAATATAAGTAATATAGTTTGCTTAGATTTTGGGGTGAGGAAAAGTCCTCACCTACCTAAAGGTGAGGACTTTTGCATTAACTTATAGAGGTGCATTTGATACAGGACTTGAAACTAAGGTGAAATTTAAAAAGGAAATGTATTTTGTGGTTTGCTAATGTCAGGGGTAATGGTATGATTTCATAAAAGTTATTTAGATAACTCAATAGGGAAGGAAAAATATTAAGCTTATTTAAAGATTATATAATAAACTCAACCTTCTAGACCAAAATAGATAAAACAAATCAAATATAAGATTAACTTAAAATGAGTCATGTGACCTTGTCTAAGTTATTTACCTTATCAATTAATGTACTTATTTATTTGTTTAATACAAATATTCATGGACTTCTGTGGCAAAGAGTTTAATATGAATATTAATATATATTACTTATAAGTATATGCATATATATACACACATAGGTCTAATTAGTTGTCTAATTAGTGTGTTTAATATAAATATTTTTAAATCGGTGTAATTGGGTATAACTGGACATCAGTGTCACACAAACTGTTCTTGTTACATTGACAATGGCTGGACTTTTTCTGGACAGACCTCATAAAACAGGAGTTTCTATATACATTCTCCTGTAGAGTTTTGTGTCTCTTTAAAGGAAGACATTTACATTTTCCCTGGTGAATTTAACACAGTTTTCTTGGTGAAAGAAAGATTTAGGAAGTATACAGCAGAAAAATAAAAAATGAACACGACCACCCATACCACTCTCTGCCTGAGGCTTTAGAGAAGCCACTTGCATCACCCTCTTCCACCAATTGTCAGCCACTCAGATGCTGACTCTACATTCAATGTTACTCATGAAGCCGAACCAGCAGATTTGCAGGGTTCGACCACGTCGCTTTTTAAATGCCTTAGATGACCAGATATCCTTTTCACTAGACTTTCCTAGAACCCAGTATGACTAGTCACTCTGACATAGACTCATTTTCACAAGCAAGTAATATCACTTCTCAGTTGTCTGGATTCCAAAAATATCTTTTAAATACAAAAGCTTCACCAGTGGATTGCTGGAAAAATTAAGCATTCCAAAATAAACACAGGACCAGTTCCACTTTGCTTCAGCTAATATTATTACTAGTAATGACATCTCTGTCAACACTGCAGAAGAAAACACTTTATGGTAACTCCAGCCTCAGTGAGTCCCAGATTCCAGGTATAGACAAAACTGCCCCAGAATGCATTTCATTGACTTTCCTGAAAGATCCTGTGCTGTTGTCTAAGATTAGGCAGAACCTTAAGGAAAAGCTAGCTCAGTGCATAGAGGACCTTCAAGTTTATTATGAATCACAATTAAATAGCTTAAAACAAACTGGAAGGAAAAGAAATTTCTGCATTTGAATATTGAAAGAAAACCAATCAAATTCTTGTGGACAGATATGGCCAGTTAGTGCTCTGAATGAAGCTACTATCATCAAGAACACTTGAAAATAAGAGTAACTTATTAGAAATAGAAGCATGTGATTTCAAAGAATGCCTCAGTGTATCCAGCAAAGGCTCCAAAATTTTGCAAGAACAAATTGAGGAAATGAGAACAAGTAATAAAGAAAAAGACAATACCATCATTTGCCTAATATGTAGACTGCAGACTTTAGATGTATCTGAGAAAGTTTACATATTCTCAGATGACAAAGAAGCTAGACTAACAGGAAAACAAAATGTTTCCAGATATTTTAGGAAAGTATGAGTCCTTTGGAAAAGAGCACAAAAGAGTGAAGGATACATTAAATAGAAGAGTGAGCAAAAGTAGGTTTACAGTTACGAGTGTGCAAGACAGAGTTTATCCTTGTATTATTATTTATTAGTTATTGTATTTCTTTCCATGCAAACAACTGTAAACCTTTTACCCACTCCTGTATGATTGAGAATTGCTTGATGCACAAGCTCAAATTGTTGACTTGAAAAGAACAATTTCAAAACTTGAAGCTCAGGTTAAGCAATTAGAGCATGAAAATATGTTGTCTTCATCACAATTTTGGAACTCCCATGACCCCCCTGGGCTACCACACACCATCAGCCACCGCTGACATCAGCAGGTGGAAGTGCTGATGCCAGGAATGGAGTATTCTCTCCTTGCTGGCCAGCCCTAGGACATGCAAGACAGGACTGTGGCTAACCAGCTGGAGAAACCTGTGTTCCTAGGTACCATTCTCCTCCAGAAAGCAATCCTTCAGCTGGCAGATCACCACGAAACTTACTGATGAGAGGGAGAGAGACAGAAACAGAGAGATGGAGAGACAGAGACACAGATAGAGAAACTTCAGAAACACCTATCATGAGACCTTTAAAATAACTTAGGCAAAATATTTAAAAATTGGCTCACACAGACAGAAAAAAGAGGACATTTCAAATAAATTAGTCAGTCCTCAAGAAACAATGCTTGTTGGTGCAGATGGGTCCCCAGAGAAATGTGCCCAGCAAAGACAAAAGAACTGTAATTCTGCTTCACAGAGACAGTCATCCTTACCACCTTCAAATTTTCAATCAAACACTCAAAAAAAAGATTATGTCAACACCAGTGATTGTGGCTTATAGTCCAACGTGGTCCCCTAAAGAGAATGTGTCTCTAGGATTTAGTCAGCTGCTTAGCAAAAATGAAAACAGTACTATTGAACTTAATATACTTTTGAATGATTTAGATACTGTTCCTGTGTCTACATTACAATGTACCAACCTAAGAAAAAATAACTCCAGTTTCTTCTTCTAATGACTGAGAAGAAAAATTTTTCAGAAAAAACTGCTGACATTCATGTGAATCATAATTATTCCCCGGAACTGTTGCCAAGTGCAGTTAAGAATGTCTGTGAAATCAGCCAGGGAGAAAAATCTGTTATTACGGGCATTGTTTGCCTCGTGAGCAGTGTAAGCCCACTTCTGTAGCATCATGTGGTCACAGCTTTGAGTACACTGCAAAAATTAGGAGCCCAACTGAAACAGGATAGTTTTTTGATAAATTCATAAAAAGAAAAGACCAGATTGAGGCATCACTAAATCAAAGGGCTTCCACTTGAGGACAAATCACTTAGCAGACTAGGTTAAATCAGGTGGAGTATTTCAGCTTGAATCAGCTTCAGAGGCATGACCCTGGAAGCCTTGGAAGACGTTTTGGAAAAGATTGAGAATTGGGTTCAGTTTGCATGACATTAAAAACATTCCATATGTTGCACACCTCTGCACATTTTTTGAGGTTTGTAGCCATTAAATTTTGTGATATTTTGTACTGTTTATAGGCATTCAAATCATAGTTTTACAATCATGCTTTTTTTTATACTTGCTGTTTTATACTTCAAATGACCACATATTTTAAAGATATTTTTGTTAGGCTCAAGAATCTCTTATAATATATTGTACTATTAAAAAGTATTATTTTATATACTGTGTGTCTCCAACTTGTAATGAGGATAAGGATATGTGATCTGAGAGGCACAAATAGTGTTATCCTCTCACAATTAAATTTGCACACCAATTTTATAAACTTGTTTGACATTCTGAATATGATTTTTTAAAATAAATGCTTAAGAACAGCTTCCATAATGACAGGCTAATACATGCTGAATGCAAAAAATAATTACTGCATACCCATGATTTTAGTTGTTTTGAGTTTCTTTTTCAATTGATAATACAATTCCTATTTGAAACATCTGTCTTAAATATTGGATTAGTAATAATGGAAATATTGAAAATGATGATATACTGAAAAGCTTTGAAAATTACATGAATAACTCATTTCTGTTAAACTTTATTATTTGTTAAGGGAAGAAAAATGAGAGATGTAATTTTCTAATTTTGTCATATATAGCACTTTTCAGAGAAAGTGAAATACTTGGAGAGCTGTAGCTCTCTCTGAATGTAACTCTGCCCCACCTGAGTTATATTCATGACTCTGAATATAACTTGTGCCCCAACTTGATCATAAATTGACAGATGAAACTCGGACAAAATACAGGTTACCACCTAGTGAGGCTGTAAAAGCAGCCTCACCCGGTGACGCTGGTTTCCTTAATGTAAATAGCTTCAGGTGTCAGTCAAAGTTATTGTTATAGAACAAACAAGGGGGTGCTGGGACAATATGCTATTACTGAAAGAGACCCAGGTCCATCATGTCCGCCAACTATAGAAAAGATGTCACTTAATGCCAGAGATTTGTGAAAAGGAAGGGAAATTTTATTCAGTGCTATACAAACTTAAAGTAGTGACGTAATGTCTTTATCAAAATCTTACAGTCCCTTAAAACACCGACAAACGCACACAGTCCTTCCTTCCCCCTCTGCCCTGACTGGAGTACCGTGTCTCAGGAAAGGAAATAGAAGTCCTTGGCTCAAGCAGCCTCTGGTTCTTCCCAGTAATCCATGCTTGGCTGGTAGGCCTCCCTCCGTTCTGGACACCCTCAGCTGTGTTGCTGTTCAGGCAGGATCTCTAATTAATCCAAAGCCATGCGGCACCGTCTCATGGCCTACTGGTAAGAGTTCTTTCACCCTTATTCCAGGCAAAGTCTCTCCTGCTTCCCAGGCTGCACAGCCAAAAGGAGCACCTCAAAGCCATGTAGTCCTCTCCTACCAGAGCTGTGGGGGTCTGCACTCTGGAGAAACCACGTGGTTCTCCCCACAAAGCTGCGGGGAGAGGGGGTCACTACTCAGCTTTGGCCGAGTGGCAATTTTCTGCTAAATCTGCATGGTGAATTCTCTCTCACAGAGCTGCGGGAGCCCTCTACTCTGCCAAAAGCTGCATGGTTCTCTTCTATGGCTGCTGTGTCTGGGTTTAAATCCCCACACCAATCTTCCTCTGCAGCCCCATTTCTGACTCCTCTCACTCTCGGCCACACTTGCCCTCAATCTGCTGTCCTTTCCAGCTTTTCTGGTCGCCATCGTGGGTCTGGGCAGGTGTCACCCCATGTCATGGAGCCAATCTTCTCCAAGCTCCCATGCAGGTGCTGTAACTCAGGGGACCTGCCTCCCAGCCACATCTTGGGGGGTCTCTTTTCATCCCCTTGGCCCAGAGTATGGCCATAGCTATTTAGCATATCCAAGAAACCAGTCTAAGGCTATAGGTATGTTAAATGACCATGTCATGGATTAGCTGCAAAGCTGCCCTGCATGTTCTTGCTCTGTGTGCCCCTTCCCCCAACGCACACCTGTGGGGGAAGGGGTGAAGATATCTTAGAATCTCCTGGACACCTTGAGTTCTGGACCCCATTTCAAATGCCCAATTGGGATCCCCCCCTTGGCTGCACCCTGTAACATTATCATGCAGACTTTTTTTAAAATTGTTGTTCAAGTACAGTTGTCTCCATTTTCCCACCACCACTTTCCCATCCCCACTCACCCCTACCTCCCACACTCAGTCCTTCTGCCCTTTGGCTTTATCCATGGATCCTTTATAAATGTTCCTTGACAACAATTTCCCTTCTTACCCCCAATATCTCCCTCTCTGTTCTCCTCTGGTTACAGAAATTTTTAACCCCTCTCCATTCCTTCTTTTCCTGTCAAAAAGAAAAAAATAATACTCTAATAGTAAGCCACTGTAAGAACACTAGGTTGAGATCAGAGTACTTTCTCTGCTTGTTAATGCAAGGGGTTGTGTGTAGATGGAGCTTGGCACCTTTATCTGGGTCTTGTTGGAGAATTCCAGCTCCCTGCCTTGGCATTTCTTCCTGGCTCTCAGAAGTGGTATCCAGGCAGAAGGCCCTGCTCAAACCAGGAGCTCCAGCACGTGTGTGTCCTGACTGCTGGTCAAGTTCTGCTACTTACTTACCTAGCATTGGGTGGTCACTCAGAAGCCAGTGTCCACATCAGGGAACTCCACATGTGTTGATAAATAGATTTATTCCATACTTTCACAATTGATTTTGGCATTTTCCCCGTCATATTTTACAATCTCCTTGTTACATTAGAGAAAAGACTTGTTTTAACCAGGCAGTTTATGTTTATGTCAAGCACAACAAGGGATTGCTTTTACTCATGACTTTAATGTGTTTCTATACATGACATTGAAAACTAACTTGAAAATTAAATATATATATATATTCTTAATGACAGTTATTCCAATTTTTGTCACTTTTCCCTGCTGCAATTTTTTAAAGAATAGTGGTTTTATGATTTCCCTTCTTTTTTAGTAAGGAAGCAATGTTTTAAAGTATTTGTTTGACTGATTTTTTATTAAGATATAATTGACACATAATTAAATCATATTTTTGAAACATAATTATATTTTTAAAGTATTTTCATATATCCACACTTGATTGAATCAAGTGTTGTTAATAGAATTACAAAGTAAAACTATCCCTCTCCCCTTTTAATTACCTCTTTGGTATAGCTTAGCTTGTTATAGCTGATAAGGTGAATAAATTGGTCATGGTCAATTAATTGCTGCAGGCTACAGGATTTCATGCTTCCTTGTTTATTGGAATCACTAGGGGATATTTTTACCCCTCCCCCTGATGCCCAAGAAAACCTCAGACCTATGCAATGAAAATTCCTGGGTGTGGATTCCAGCCATCCATAATTTTTATGGCTTCTGAAGTGACTCACTGTGCAGACAACTTTGAGAATCATCTTGATATTATTTTCTAAATATCAAACCTCATCCAAGGTTGAATTATGTCTAGAAGAGTAGGTATATATGTGTATGTACTTCATAATTTTATGCCCCACCTCCCAATATTCTTGACATTGCAACTCACATAGTGTAGTTTGTTGAAAATTTTGTTTGTTGAAATGTATATATATGGCATCAATTTTGGAAGAGGAAAAGTGGGCAAGGAATTATGAATACTTGTGGGTATATTATTTTCCAAATCACGACTGGTCAAGTAAGATCTACAAGCCATTATAAAGAGATAGTGACTGGTAAAATGAGAGTAAGTTTACAGTAGAGGAACATGACAAACACCACAGCCAACAGATCAAGGTTAGGATAAAAAAGGAAGGCACAATGACATAATAAGATGAAAGTAAAATTATCACTATGATATTTCTTCCCAGAAAGCATAACCCAAGTATTACCATGATAATTTAAAAAAATAAATCAGAAAAAAATACAATAAAAAGACATTTGGCAAACTATTTGACCTGACAGAACTACTCAAAACTGTCAAGGTCATCAGAAACAAGAAAAGTACATATGAGAAACCATCACAGCCAAGAAGAATCTAAAGACACATGATGATTAAATATAATGACATATGGTGAACGAAATTACTAGGCAAGAAAATGGACAGTAGGTGAAAACTAATGTCATCTAAATAAAACTTCAACATCAGTTAATAACAGTCTATCATTGTTGGCTAATTAATTGTGACAAATATACCATACTAACATAAGATGCTACTATGGGAAAATGCTGTATTATCATTCCAATTTTTGGTTTTAGCCAAAAAGTAAATCTAAAACCTTTACAAAATAAAAAGTTTTAGTAAACTTTTTAGTTTTAGTAAATCTAAAACCTTTACAAAATAAAAAGTTCATTTAAAACAAGGAGAGACATGCAAGGCTGAAAAGTCTTTGCACCCTCATTATGAAGACAGTATTAAGATTTGCTTTCATTGTAAGAAGAATATAAAATTATTAAATTGCTTATTCTTTCTATATCTTTTGAGTAACACTGGGAATGCTTACTAAAGAGAACTATTCAATAGGTCTGCCATGCTAAAGCCATCTGCTTGCTTAACTATACTTCTAATTTCTTGAGGATGATTTCCTAATCTATGTCTCTCCAGCCCTGCCTTCCCAGATAATATTCAAAATAATATTTCCTACTTTTGCCTACTTCTTGTTTTCATATATTTGCACAGTAGTAATGTGCTAATAAGTGTATAATTCACTATGCCCCATCGTCTTATCCAAAATGAATTTGTTGTTCCTCTTTACCCTCTATCCGTACCAACATTTGTAGCTTTCAAATCCCTCCAGTATTTCAACTTCAGAATAAAATCATATCTTTTATTCTTCAAGTCTTATATCTAGAGAAGCAACAAATCATATTGACTTACTTTTCTACATTTTTTATTATTATGGACATCATCCTCAATGTGTGTCTTATACCTACTGACACTTTTCATCATGCCATCAGCGACCACAGTCATCTCTACCATTAGTACAGTCCCAATCGTCACCATCATGTACTTTAAGGAAACTGCAATAATTCCATATTTCCCAGCAAATCAAGGACAGGTTTAAGGTTTCATCAATCAAGTTACTTTCATATTTTAACCCCAAACTACCAATTTTATTTCTTATCTTCCATAACAGGAATGACTTGCTCTATAAGTAAGCACCTTGTTGTCAAAAAAAAAAACCTGTTATTTATATTTCGGTTATTACAGCTTTTAGCCTTTTAAAAAAAAAATCTCATTGCAAATCCTCCTGCATAATATGGTTACTTTCCTACATCATTTTAAATGAAAACTCTAAATATTTTGAAGCTTACATAAGATGATTTAGCCCGATTATATTATACCTTATTCCAGTTGTTAGTCAAATTTGAATATAATCTTATTGAAAACAGATGTTGTTTTAAATAATTTTCAAATATCTGCCCCCATCCGAGGACGTTTTTATGAAAATATAAATACCTCAGGGAGATTGTGACTAGATTAACATGCATTTATACTCCAACAGGGACATTTTTTTGTTTTCAGAGTAGTTAATAGATCCCAGAGGGAAAGGGAAATTAAATTGTGGGAAAAAAAATGTCTAAAGATAGGGAACTCCAGTGACTAGTAAAGAAAGGCCAGAGTGAAAGACTGTGAAACGAAGTCCCTAAGTTGGCCACTCAAGGCACTCGGGCAAGTAGGGAAACGTCGGCTGGGGAGGTGTTGAGCACCGTGCTAATGGGAGCTCCTGGGAAAATACGAAATGCTTAGCTGTGAACGTGCTTAAATATTAAAGGAAAATATACATCAACTTCAGTCCTTGAAGGACCACTAACTAGATGTGCTTTCTTCTTTATCAGATTTTCAGATTTTCTAACCATCAAAGGAAGTGAAAAGATAGGTCTATATTTTACTTGGAGGCATATAGCCTACTCTGAGGTTAAAAGTCCTTTACTGAGGATTTTAACTTTTCAGTTAATGAATATATATGCATATACACACTCACACACACATACACATGCATATATATATACACATGAATGATACATTTAAACTTGGATCTCTCTGAAAAATCACTTAGGAATATTATTAGAGAGAGTAAATAAAATGGAAGATAATAGTAGGGGTTTAGGAAAATAAATCTGCTGTTATCTAACACTTATTTGCATTTGATACCAACAACTTAATGAATTTAAAGTATTTTCTTATTATCAAAATGCTGCTCTAGACTAAGTAATTTTTTTCATGCATCTGTCTGCATTGAAATGAGGATGTCAGTGAGAAAACAGACCAAGGTCTCAATAAACTACCAGTCCCAAATTACTGATATGTGGCTCTTTTTTAATCAGTAAAAAAATGAATTATCATGCTACTACAGAAGCTTATGGATTTTTATCCATTATGAATATTTCTAAAGATCATAATACTCCAGTTTTAAAATGTTTTCCACTTGAAGTGTAGTTAAGCGTTTTTGTTCTGATCTCATAGTGAAAGTTTTAGTGTCCTCAGGAAAGGGAAATTGTGTTTTGGAAATATTTAAGAGTAATAACCGATGAGTGAGCCTGTAGTGGGAGGATCAACCAGTCAGTAATTCTAGACTAGATAGTCAGAAGGTAAATGAGGACACCAGATATCTAGGAAGCAGTTAAAAGCAAGCCTGGAGGAACCAGAGTGACAGGTAATGTATGAGAAGAAAGATATGGTTGACCACTTAGGTCTCGGTGTGTTGATGAGAACTAACTCTACAGAACTAAACAGAACAATAAAAATTTAAGTAGAGGATCTTGAGAATCAGTATGGTAAACTATAACAAAAGAATGAATAATAAAAGAAGTATTTTTCTCATTTACATTGAAATCTAGAGTCAAATATCCATAGTATTTCATTGGAGATCTCCCATTTATTTGGAAATGCATAATAAGGTCTATAAGTAAAAAGAATTCCAATGGAGATAAATGCATTTATTTTCTTGCATGCAATTCAACATCAAATTTAACTATTCAGAAGCCACATTCATCATGATATTAAATACATAGTAAAACTGGAATTTATTTATAAAAAATGTGTATTTACTCTTACATGTTTAAGCTTCATTCACCTTCAAAGTACTCTCCATTTGATACAATACACCTATTGAGACATTTTTCCCGCTGCTCACTGCTCGAAACAGTTAGTGAACTTGTCAATTTCAATGCTTTTGGTGCTTCTGCCATAATTTTTGTTTTGTTTTGTTTTCGCCTCTTCCACATCAACAGAACATTTCCCTTTGAGGACTTTTTGCATCCTGGGAAACAAAAAAAATCACTTGGGGCAAGATCGGTGATTAGGGAGAGTGGGGCACAGGAGTAGCACGTTGTTTTGGTCAAAAACTACCAAACAATCAGCACACTGTGGGCAGGTACACTCCTAAATCACCCATCATGAAATGGGCAAACCCATTGAAAGAATCTTCAAAAAATCACTGAACCTGAATGCGGCATCTCACAACAAGGCAGCTGGTACGCTGATACAGATGGGTTCCTAGAACACTCATTTAGCAGAAGAAGCCTGTGCTACAAAGGGCCTGCCCTCCAGAAGATAATTCTGTTTTTTTTTCCCTCGGTGGGGGTATCTCCCATTTAAAGTGTGGATTCAAATAAACAAACAAAAACAAAATGAGAAAAATATCCTCATTCAGCTGAATATTTTCTGTGTGCTCACTAAGATATGAGAAGGTACTAAGGTAGACTACATCAACAGTTTATTTCTCTGTCTTCCCTTGTGTTTGATCAGTTAGAGGCACTGGCAGGTGATGTGGACAGGGCAGGAAAATCAGGTAGGGCTATTTTTTTCTTGACTTATTCCAGACTAACTTGCATGAGTTGTTGCTATGTCTAACAAAAATAAAGTTGATTTCTCCTTATAAAAAAACTACACTTTTTGGTTTCTATTAATCATTCCCTTCCCTTATCTCTCTAGATCTAGGATTAATTACAACTCTCAGCTCCTTCTAGTCTTGGGGAAATTCACTATCCATGTTTGTTATTGTTCCCTAAGCCTTGTAAATAATTTGTTTATCAAACTGTCCTCATTTATCTAGCCTGAATATGACATGTCATTTCTATTGGGACCATGACTAAGTATAAAACACAAAATCAAATAGAAAATTAAGGATTTTAGGTTAAATGTAATAATCATATGCATTAATTAAGAAAAACTATTGCTATTTAAGTAGATTATAGTTACTACAATATCATACAATTCAAGGTTTAAGATTAATACTCAAAAGGTATTGCAACATTAGGTTATTATGAATTTAGTGATAAAAATGTCAAGTAGGACCAATAGCTGAAAATGCAAGCCTCTCAGAGAGAAATACTTTTAGCACAGTCATCTCTGCCACCAGCCAAGGTGACACCATGGAAAGATTAGAGAAAGAAAAAAATAATCAAATTTGGGAACAGCACTGTCCATAAAGAAAAGTCAGTCCCTCAGATTAGGTCATTTCCATCTCCAAAACACAGGTGCAGAGGCTCCATATGTAATGCATGAATATATAATTTATTAGTCATCCAATTTTCTGATAGTCATCTGTTCTAGCAAAAACAACCCTAAATAGCCTCAGCAACCTTGAGAAAGAACAAAGTAGGAAGGATCACAATACACAATACCAAACTATACTGCAAGGCCACTCTAATGAAAACAGTCTGATACTGACATAAGAGCAGACACATACACCAATGGAATAGAATAGAGTACTCAGAAATAAACCCAAGTTTCTATGGTCAATTAATGTTTGACAAAGGGAGCAGAAGCATAAAATGGAGTAAAAATAGCCTCTTCAACAAATGGTGTTGGGAAATCTGGACAGCTACATGCAAAAAATGAAATTAGACCACCAGCTTACATCATCACCAAAATAAATTCAAGATGGATAAAAAGACTTAAACATAAACCACAATGCCATAAAAGTCCTAGAGGAAGACATAGGGAGTAAAATATCAGATGTCTCATGCAGCAGTATTTTCAATGATACATCCTTTAGGGCAAGGGAGATAAAGGAAAGAATAAACAAATGGGACTATATCAAACTAAAAAGGTAAAGAAAACATCAGCAAAATGAAAAGGAAACTAAGAGTATGGTAAAACTTATTTGCCAATGATACCTTGGACAAGGGTTTGATCTCCAAAATACATAAAGAACTCACACAACTCCACTCAAGGAAGACAAACAATCCAATTAAAAAATGGAGAAAGGATCTGAACAGACATTTCTCCAAGGAGGACATACAGAGGTCCCAGAGGCATATGAACAGATGCTCAGCATCACTAGCCTCAGAGAGATGCAAATTAAAACCACAATGGGATACCACCTCATACCTGTCCAAATGCTTATCATTATAAATCAAAGAACAATAAATGCTGGAAGGGATGTGGAGAAAAGGGAACCCTAGTGCACTGTTGGTGGGAACACAGACTGGTAAATCCACTATGGAAAACAGTATGGAATCTCCTCAAAAAATTTAAAATGGAACTGCCTTTTGACCCAGTGATTCTACTTCTGGGAATATACCCTAGGAATCTTGAAACACCAATTCAAAAGAACCTATACATCCCTATGTTCACAGCAGAAATATTTATAATAGCCAAGTGCTAGAAACAGCCTAAGTACCCATCAGTAAATGAGTGGATCAAAAAATTGGCACATTTACATAATGGAATACTATGCAGCAGAAAAAAGAAGGAACTCCTACCTTTTGTGACAGCATGGATGAAACTGAAGAGTATTGTGCTAAATGAAATAAGCTAAGCAGTGAAAGACAAATATTATGATCTCACCTATAACAGGAACATAATGAGCAAAACAAACAAATGTACAAAATAGAACCAGAGGCGTGGAAACAAGGAAAAAATCAACAGGGACTAGAGGGGAGGGGGGACAGGGATAAGGGTGGAAAGAAGGGGAAGTGTTTAGTTAAAGAACATGTATGAATGACCCACGGACATGGACAATAGAGTGGGAATTGGCTGTGGGACTGGGGGTGGGTGAGGCAGGGGAGAGCAGTAGGGAAAACTAGGACAACTGTAATAGAATGACAATAAAAATAAGACAAAAAACTGGGAAAATATATTTGTGAGTACATGAAAGGACTGGGAAGAGTCAGGGTTAAAGGGTCCATTGTTATTTACCTCAATTTCAAGGTTCAAGAGAGATACAGAATTAGGTCTCACTGGGGCACACAGGCATGTTGTAGAGCCATAAAAGTATATGAATTAGAGGGCCTGGCTCTGGATGCATAGACCAAACCAGAGAAACCATGACCTAAAAAATGGGACTAAACATTCTGAACTGAAATCTTATTTAGAAGGTTGTTATCATCTAGCAAGAAGAGAAAGCTAGTAATGCATGTCATAATACACAAAAGCAGACTGGGAATCTCCATTAACTATGTGGAAAGTATTGGTCTTTATTGGCAAGGAGTACAAAATAGTGATCACCCTATAGTGTTGACTAAGAATGCTAGTTAATTTATTATAAATTGGTGCCGAATGTGGCCACTCTAATTAAAGAATATTTGTACCATACAACTAAACAATGATATCAGTTACTCATACTCTATGCTTGTATTTTTATAAAATATACACATAGCCCTGGCTGGTGTTGCTCAGTGGATTGAGTGCTCACCTGCAAACTAAATGGTAGCTGGTTTGATTCCCAGTCAGTGCACATGCCTGAGTTGCAGGTCAGGTCCCCACTAGGGGGTGCACAAGAGGTAACCACACAATTGATGTTTCTCTCCCTCTCTTTCTCCCTCCCTTCCCCTCTCTTTAAAAATAAACAAAACCTTTAAAAAATAAAATATACATATAGACTTCAATCATAAAAATGAATAATAAATAAAGAATAACTAAGTTTGATATCAATATAAATACACGAAAATGGAAATGCAGTGTTTTAAACTAAGCTAAAAAGAAAAGTTGCACACAATATATTTAATTGAATGTTATTTGAAGTGTCATGTGGTCTAATTAATCTTCCATTCAACTTAGAATATCCTTCTATAACATCCTTGGTAAATTGCTTTCCTATGTTTATTTAAAATACTCACTGTATAAGTACATGTTTGCTTTAGAAAGCATTGAAATCCACTATCAGAAGAATTCACTAATAAAAAAATTCTCTTGAGGAAATGAAAACTGGTACTATTGTATGCCATACAATGATCCTAAAATGTGGTTGTCTGTAGCCAGATGGTACAGTGTGCATGATGGCAGGCTGGCATATCAAAAAAGGTACTATTTAGAATAGTATCTTTTGTATATATGTACGTTTTAGTTAGCAGGAGCTGCCATAGCAAAACCCCATGTAACTGTAAATAACAAACATTTATTTCTGTCACGGTTCTGTATCCTGGAAATCCAAGATCAGGGAGGGTGCCAGCAGTGGTTTCTGTGAGAGCTTTCTCCCTGGCTTATAGACAGACCCCTTCTAATTGTGTACTTATGTTGTTTTTCCTCTTTTTCTAATTGCATTATGAAGACTTCAATCTTATGACTTCATCTAACTCAAATTACCTCCCAAAAGTCTCATCTCTAAATGCCATCACATCAGATATTAGGGCTTCAACATATATTATACATTTGAGAGAGAGACAGTTAATCCATAAGAATCTGAAATGACACTAATTCATACTCTTTATTTCTTTCAAATTTCATGGTTTATAATAACCTCATTATTTTTATTAACCCTAAAAAATCACATTGGTTTGTCAATATGCCTCTTAAAATGTCATGTTTACCATTTAACTAGGTTTTCAGTGTTTCAAATGTTTTTGGATCAATTAAATCATTTTTTCTGAAAATCCAAACATCATCTTGGCTACCTCATATGATGTTTACATATTTTTTCTTTTACATTAATTGTGTCTAAAATGAAATTTCACAGATGTTGTTCAACTTCCACCCAATTAGTTTAGTGTAGTTTTTTTTTTTAAGTTAGTTATTTGAGAAAAACAACAAAGACCAAAAGATCTACTTATTTCTATTATTGTTTAAATGATCCTGGCTTAGTCATGTAAATTTGCCCTGAGAATTTAATACAAACTATAGCAGATATCTTCCTTATGACTCTGGAATTTATTTCTGCCCACCTCCTGCTTATCTGCTGTCCCATTTTATTTTTCCTTCACCTTCGGACTGACTTTAGTAGAACAATTTTCCCACTAACTTATCTTGAATTTGTTATACAGCACAATACTCCTTTCACTAATTTATGTATGTCTATTTTTCAGTCTCCTTGGTAGATTATTTTATTTCAACAACAAAGATATTTTCCCCTCACAGCAAAAGAATTATATTACATCAATCCACTTGATTTTTGTAGTTTCAAAACACTTGAGAATGAAAGAGGGTACTATGAATAATCACTCTAGGGGAACAGATATTAACTGCTGGTTTCCTTTGTAAAACAGTTGGTCTTGTCACACATCAAAAGCCCAATCTTCATTTGATGATATGCGTGAAAAGTTATTCTAGATCAGGGGTGTCAAACTCATTTTCACCAGGGACCACATCAACCTCGAGGTTGCCTTCAAAGGGCCAAATGTAATTTTAGGATTGTATAAATGTAACCATTCCTTAACAATTTAAGTGAGAGCTTGGTGCTGCCACCAGGTAGAAACAAGGTGTTGAGCCAGATAAAACAAGGTGGAGGGACAGATTTGGCCCGAGGGCCTTGTGTTTGACACCTATGTTCTAGATGTTCCACCATAAAAAGACATCTTGGTAATCAAGAAAATAATATCAATAATAATAATATTATTTTCTGATATGAGAATGAAATATACTTGCTCCTAATAGAAAAATGTTGCTTTTAATATAAAACTGATTGTTTGATTTTTATTAAGATTTTTTAAATTTACCTCTGAGAAAATTCACTTTCTAAAAGGTTAGATTAATTCTGCCTATAATCTATCTAATCAAATCAAGATGACCAATGTTTAGAAGAACATTTAAATACTGTAGAACTTATACTCAATCTTTAAAGTCTGATTATAGTATGCTCATTTTTTAACATAAACTGGAATTTGATAGTATATGAGTTTAATATAGCTTTGGGTTACAGAGATTTATTTAATTACCATATTTATTACTGTAAGATGTTTTTCTTCCTCATTTTCTTTTCATTTCCTAATGCTATATATAAGTATTCTTTTATGGTAAAAAAAAATTAGAAACACTACTTTAGTACAAGTACAAAAGGTAACAGAACCAACAAAGGTACATGATACATGATATGAAGTTTATCTTTTAGATGACCATAACTAATTACTACTACTTTTTATTAATATCCATTGCTCACCCAACATTTTGGAGTCATAGTCTTATGGATACAATAGATAATGGTGCATATGTTGCTTTAATATAGGTAAAGTATTCACAACAGCCATATGAAGTACAGTGTTAATAACATTATCTGCACAAAAGGGTAAACTTCTCTGCTCTGAGACCCCAGGAGACCACCTAGTTACTGGTGGTAACACCTGATGGAACTGAGTCTCCTTTCAAGAAGCTAATCTTCCCATTTTTTGGGATAGTATCTTTATAACTTCATAAGTATGAGGTATAACAACAGAAAACATCTAAAACACATTTCTAGAAACAATTGCCAGAATTATAATGAATTCTAGCCACATTGTACTTCTTAATTCTGAATAATAAAATATTAGATAAGCCTTGTGTTTTATAGCATCATCTAAAGTTCATATATTCCATTTATATTATGAGGAAGTTATTTAAATCATTTTTATTTAGCCATGAAGAACAAAATTGAAAATGCATTATTTCAAGATATTTAAATAATATTTACCCTATTATCAAATAAGATGTACTTCTGTTTCTCTGTGCACTCCTCCATTTCAGATAATCCAAAAAACAAAATAAAATAACACACACACAAAAAATCTTTAGTTAAGCTCTCATTATACCTGTTAAATATAAAAAGACACAATTTAAAGGAATTCAGAAGGAAATGATAAAGTGAACTCTAAGTCTGTATAATTATATCCTTATAGACTAGATGTTCATCTTGGAATATAATTTATACTAATTAATTCACTTAAAAGAATTCAGAATCAACCAAATCATTTGGTGATAACCAATGGTCCTTTGTAAAGTGGATAAATGCTAAACCTCTACTATTCTACTGCTTCTAACATCAATATTAGTATATTACGATTATTGAGGAACCAATGAATACTCATCTCAAATAACAACTTCCTTTTGCCAACAGATATATGAAAGAGATGTGCAGAAGGTGTATAAAAATTTAAGCTAATCATTGTTTAATTGTTAGCTGCGGTAAGCCCCAAATATGGGTCAGAAGGATAGAAGAGATAAATTCAATACGGACATGTGAATCACCCAATTTTTTTCTAAGCCGATTTTGCATAAAAATTAGAGCCCAATGAAATCTAAAGCCAATAGGAATATGATCAGAGAATCAGCAAATTAGACCAGACATCTTAATAGAATAGTTCCAGATAAGTGCTATAAAAATAAAATATAAATGAGTCACAAGTGTAAGTTATGTGGAAAAATTTTAATTTTATAATACATCACTAAAAAGTAAAAAGGAACATGATTAATTCAATAATATATTTTATTTGACACAATATATTCCAAACAACATAATTTTGATACAAGTTAACATAAAATTTGTTAATGAAATATTTTTCACTTTTATGTTAAATCTTTAAAATTTGGCATGTATTTCAAATAACACATAACAACAGACACATTTCAAGTGTCAGTAGTCACATGTGACTAATGACTACTATGATGGAAGATTCAAGTCTGAAATTATTTGGTCTAGAGCTTGACAATCTATATAATTATAGCTACTGGTATGCAAAAGAGTAATAAGTGAGTGAAAGAACCATTTTTCATCTTATACAGATGCATAGTGCCTAGCACTTCAGGAAGCTGGAAGGCGGAAATGGAAAAGAATTACAAGAAAAAAAGATTTATGATAGCAGTGATAAATCAACTACTATGAGTTTGAGAGGGGCAGAAAGGTGGTGGTGGTGTGGAGATATGGTTAGGTCTCTCTTCAGGCAAAGGTGGAATCTGGATAGTTCACTTTTGCATAAGAAAGGTGAAAGAAAAACATATCTATGAGTAATTTTTTAACTGGAATTTTCATCGACAACCTATATCGAATTCAGTCTTCTTTTCTTGTTTGGGCTAACCCTATTTTAGGAGACTTTCATATTTCTGAACATTTTGCAAGCAGGAACAGTGACCACCTTTTTTGGAGTCTATTTTTAAGAATGTTTCTATAGCAAACTAGCTTAGAAGACAGAGAAAATTTCTTCTGAAACAGAGGCCTGGAAAAGCTCATTGCTCATTATAAAAAATAGAGAATCCTTCAACTCAAAGTTCTTCTTCTGTCACACACCCCTACAATGTGCAAAAATCCATTGGGCTTCTTTGTATGTTCTTGTCTGATTTGGGACAAGGAGAATCAGTGCAATCATGATTCTTATCTTACTGGTTTTCTGTATTAAAGTTTTGTGTTTTCCACCAGCATTCATGGAACTATGGCAGGCTGACTTGACAATTTACAAGTACGGTAAAATTTTAGACTCTTCATGTTTCTTGACACCATTGACTATTTACCCAAGTTTTCTATTTTGAAAGTAAGAGGAAAGTTGAGTTATGAATTTTATATGTACAGAATGTCAAAGTGCTTAATTCAGATGATAGGCAATCAGTTGATAACATTAATTTAGATTCTACTGCATTCTTAGCATTTTAAAGGACTATGGATAAATAAATAATAGATGCCTATGTAAAATATAAAAAGGCATAGCATACAATATGATATAGCAGTCATGGCCTCCTCTCAAGAAGATGACAACTTAATTACAAAATTAGTATTCTCATTTATCAAGAACACAGATGAATAAGCAATACATATGGAGAGTAGTGAAGATTAGAATAGTGAAATGGCACTTCCAAGTCAGTGAATGTGAAAGAAAATGTGCTTGAACTTCAGACTTGACAAGATTCTCACAGGAAAAACAAAACAAAACAGCAAAGTGTAGAGAAGTTAAAGCTACACAGCCAAGAGAAAGTATGGAAGAAGTCACGGAAGTGAGAAGCATGCAAACACGGTAGGTGGAGCAAACAAGCCACACTGAAGACCAGGGAATGGGAAGCGAAATAAATGACCGCTGATTGCATGAGGCCTTTAATCTCAGTCTGAGTTTTCTCTTTGTCACATGGTTAGCAGGGAATCATTAAAATCTTTTTCAAATTATAAGCAAATGTAGTTTTAGGAAACTGAATCTGAGCTATCACCAGGCAGCAAAGCTTCTTAGTATGCTAGAGTGTGCCTGGTGAGCTTGAGGCTAACATATATAATATTTTCACCATATTAGTTTTGAATGGATATATTGATAGTTTCTTAATTATTTTCACACAATAATCACACTACTGTACTCTGTTGATTTACCATTGATGGTATATTTCTAAAACTTGTTAATAAACTCTGAAAACTGACAAAAAATTAAACCAAAGTTATATTACAGGATAAAGAAAGAGCTTTTAACTCAATGCAATATATGGTTAAATATTTGATTAGTAAATTCAAGTATAAATAGTAAGATATTTTTATTTTATCATAAAATACAATATATCAGTTCAGGAAATGAAGATATAAGGGGTAAAAATAGTTACAAAAGAAAAAAGGAAAGAAAAATTAATGAACATGTGTAGACTGAATAAAACCTGTTTGCTTTTGGAAAAAATCCTGTGCTTTTAATGAGCTGTTTTAAAACAATGTTGGGTTTTTGGAGGGAGATTTTTTTTTTGTCTTTAATTCTCAAAATGGAGACTAAATATTATGACTAAATTTCAGTTATGAAAGAAGAGATAGAAGGATTTCGGGCACAATGTTAAGGGGAGTTTCAATGACATACTTAGAAGAGTAGACCTGTAGACAATGACCTTTTCTCTATATCCATTTCACTAAGTCTGAACACCTAAGGTTTAAACTTACAGTATTTTGTAGACTTATGTTAAAGTAGAATCAGTATTTTGTTTCATACTATTTCTCTCAATAACAATTGCATTTAAAACATAGACAATATGCCATTTTAGATTGACCCTAACATGAAATAAAATTAATGGCACAAGCACATAAAATACAGATTTAAAAAATGAGTATAGATTCAAATTAGAAAGAAATTACATTTTAAGAGATTTAACTAAGAGTAAAAATAAACAACACAGTGTTGTGATTTCTGTAACACAGTAGCCAATTATTATGAGATTAAAAACAACAAATAAGATATTTGGCATTTTTCGCTGATCCATCTACCTCTGTGATAATTACCAGTGAAAGAATTAAATGGTTCACTAAGTAATGAATTCAGCATCCCAATACCACAGAGAACAATCCTTGCTAATTAAAATGTGATGCATTAACTGCTTGGAAATACAAAGATATTTTTTTTTAACTTTCCTAAAACAAATATGGTCTGGTGAAAATCCCTCAATGTTATGCTATTTCACTTTAAAATTATCAAAAAATCAATGCTGCACTATTTTAAATTATTTCTATCTGTAACTCACCTAAAAAGGTGAGCTTAGACCTTAGCATGCTGGCTAGTGCCCTGGGCACTACAGCTTAGGGTGGCCCATCCTGTGGAGTACTTTATATGAAATGTTCTGTGTATCATCCTGATCCTTTTCTGGTTGGCAGAGTTTTTCTCTGCTTAACAAGATGTAAATCCTGGTCTCCAGAAGCACCTTTCTCAAAATGTTTTATATGCTGTTTGAGTGGCAGGGACAGCCAAGAGCAGTGGTGCCATTCAAGCCAGGTAATCTGAGATTAGATCTGCAACCATGTGATGCTCTGTGTTTGCTTCCCTCTGTCAGAGCACTCTGCAACCTTTTACTACATGACTGTAAGAGCACCAGCTTCATGCTTAAGTGGTCATCTTGGGAGATGGCTTGGTGAACTGTTCACGACCACAGGCCAACATGGTATTTTCCCCCAGTATCACAGGGCTGCCAAATGGTTGCACAGATGGTGATTTATGTTGACTCTCTTAGAGGAAACTGCACATGGCTTTTATTCAACCATGTGTCTATGGGCTACACATGCAGCCACTTCTGGTCACCTGTGTTCTTCCTGAGGCAAAAGTTGGTTTTCCTCATTGGTCAGCTGTACAAATTAGAGTGATTTCAGATTGGTTATATTTAACAGAGACAGCAATGTTATAGTAAGATACATTCTCTAAACATTTCTTAGAATTATATGGTGAAATGTATCATTTTGGGACCAGAAAGGGAAAGAGAAGCCCATTTCTGGGAAGAAAACTAGGTCTATTAAGATCAACCCATTGAGCCACACCAGTCAGGACTGATCACTTTTCTATTATGATTTGTCAACAACTTAAGGGTTACATGAACATTTATTTCCCCTTACATTTATTTTGTAGGAGAGACACTTTAAATGACAGCCTGGAAGGACACATACTCCTTGATTTGCACCAAAATTTAATTTTATGTGAAGCCCAGACTAAATGTATTTTCCATTCCATCTCAGTACTTCTTACAAACCTTGATCAGTGGACCTTGGTAAAGTAAAAAAAGAGCAGCACTCTTGCAATTTCTCTGGTGCTCATTAGTCAGGTTATTCATTTATTTATTTATTTATTTATTTATTTATTTATTTATTTATTTTACCAAATGGCTAATTTGAAAGACATATGAATCTTTTAAATCTTGGAAAGGTTATACAGACAGAACAACAACTGTCTTACTGAAGACTCTTCCTGAGTCTTCCAAGAACTAGTCATCTGATTTCACCCTTAGGGTATCTTCTGGAGTTACAGTCCTCCAACCAGCCTGTAAGTGCTTATGAAAAGTCTCTGTCTGCTCCTTTACACAGGCCCTACTTTCAGCCCAGCACCTGAGGAGCAGAAGGCAAAGGGAACTCTTACATAACTGAATCTTTGGTATGTGCATTTATAGTTCTGGTGGATTGGACTGTCTCTTACTGAGTCTAAATCCAGGGGCAATTGAAGGGAGCAGTTATAGTCACTACTAGCAGTTGTAGTTGTGACTAAAGATGTGTAACAGTGACTTCAAGAACCTGATTCATTTTCCCATAAGAAGCTTAAGAAAATACCTGACAGTTCTGCTCTAACTTCCAAACACAGAGCTGATTGATATAATAGGGTCACTACCTTGTTTAGATTTCTTTTCTCAGATGCATTTACTTGCTAAGCATTCAACAGGCTGCAATCTGTCTCCTCTGATTTTACTCAGCTAGAGAGAAGAAAACGAAGAAAGTGTTTTTAAACAGATGGCAAAATGAAAGATGCTGATCTTTGGGACTGAATATAGACTCTGTCACCTCACAGAGCTCAGCAGCAAGCTTGATATAACTTAGCATAATAGAAAATTTGAACAAAAGTATAATTTCCCACAATGTGTAAATATATGTACAATATTGTACATATATTTACAGAGATATATATTGTATGGTTCTCATTGTATGTTTGAGTTATCCCTCCAGCAAAGGGAGACTACTACATTTTGGAGGGAGGTTACTACATTCTCAATCTCCATCATCTCATTCTCTCTCTCTCTCTCCCTCTCTCTCTCTCTCTCTCTCTCTCTCTCTCTCTCTCTCACACACACACACACACACACACACACACACACACACAGGTTTTTCATCCCCTACTGCTATTCTTACTTGGGAGCTAAAGCCAGAAACATGGGGAAACACATGTGAAAATCAAAATTAATTTAATATATGAAAGGTGAATTAATACAGAAGAAAACCAAAGATAATCTTATCTTTTAACATAGCCTGAACTAGTTTCAACCTTAATACAGGATTTAATGTTGGTGCTTGGGAGCAAAAATGCAGGGCAAGTCCAGTGTGGTAATCAGAAAGTATCATGAGTACATTTGCTTCATTATTATTTCATTTCAAGCAAGCACAAACTGCATTCATTATTTTCCATTCATAAAAGGTTATCACTGTAGGTTTCTCTCACTGTCTCTTTATCTCTGTTTCTGTGTCTATCCCCCTTTCCCTCCCTCTTTTTCCCCTTTGCTCTCTCCCCTTTTATTGAATACTAAAGTCTTCCAAATAATGGAAACTTACTGAAACTATTGAAACTTACTCATCCAGGTAAATTCTTCAGCAACTACTATAAATCAGACATTTATTTCCTGCCTATCTTGCCTGTTATGACATTATTAGTAGCCTCATTTTACTGTATATTCATTCATTTACCTTAAGTGTATATATTTCAATACATTCAGAAGTGTAAAAACAAACACCTTTTAGCTTAGCTCACATAGATGGTCTTAGTCAGTTTTGCAGCCAACTTACTGTTATAGGTCAATGTCCAGGGAAATTCCTTCTGGGATAAAACCTATTAGTACAATACAGGATTGGAATATTTTATATCTCCAACAACCCATGTTATTTTTTTCTTATTTTCACATGAAATTGTTTCCTTCTCCAAACTATGAAAAACATACCATTGTAACATAGGATTGAAGAGAAAATAAGCACAAAGAATAAACAAAGGATTGTATATCTGAATTTTCAGATTTAACAACAAAGAGTGCAAACATACACTGTCCAAACATCTATTAATTTTTTATTAGGAATAGAAAACAATCAGAATTATAGATAAGTTCATAAAGACTCTATAGGATTGGTTTATTTCTTTTATTTAAGATTTTACTTATTTATTTTTAGAGAGAAGAGAACAGAGGGAGAGAGAGGGAGAGAAACTTTGATGTGAGAGAAAAGCATCAATACATTGGCTCTCACACACGCTGAGACTAGGGACTGAATGCACAACCCAGGTATGTGCCTTGACCCTGGAAGCGAACCAGCTGTTTCACTTGGCAGAAAGACATTGGACGGATTGAGCCACACTGGTCAGGGTGAATTGTTTTATTTCTTAATGAACTGGCATCCCTCATCATTAGAAAATATAACACTTTCTCTGATAATAGTTCCTATCTCAGAATATACTGTGGCTGATATGAATATAACTGTTCAAGCTTTCTTATGATTCAAGTTTACTTGGCAAGTTTTAAGTACTTTTAACCTACTTTTTAAATATTTAATGTGAATTTCTTGAAAATGGCATATCTGTGGGTTTTGATATTTTACCTAGTCTGTTTAACTCAGTCCTTCTTTTTAAAAATAAACTTCATATTTTTATTGTGGAAGAAAATCGACCATCTTAACAAACCTCATGTTTTACAAATCCATTGATCCTGGGTTTACTTACACTACTTTTATAGCAAATGGCATGCTGCTGAAGGCATTCTCTCTCTAAGGTTCTCATATCAATTTCATAACTCTATTTACTTAAATCCAATTTAACAAGATTAGAATGAAATACTTTCCTTCTTTTTCTCCCCATGGGGTGCATTCCAATTAAAAGAGAAACCAAGATCTATTTAACTCATCTCCTCCAAAATTACAGTATACTCAAACTAGTATGGTCATGCTTGAAACAATAGTAGACTATTTCATGTTATGTAAGAACTTCACAAAAATATAGCTTTCAAATTTATACTTCTCTTTTCTTTGTGCTCTTTTTATATACCTTACCTCTATTTTTATAAACCCAAAATATAATTACTTATATTTTTTGCTCTAAACATACAATTGTCATTTAAGTATATTAAAATAAGAAAAGTAATATCTCAAATATACAGCCACAAATTTTCTATTTCTCACCAGGGGTCTCCAGTGCTTTCTGTAGATCCCAGTTTCCATCATTTATTATTTCCCTCATCTGAAAAACTTCTTTCAGCATTTGTTCTAGTGTAGTTTACGTGCTGATGAATTGTGTTGTTGAATCTCCTTGATATCTTACATAATGAAAACACAATATTTATTTGTAGTATTCCTACTCACAAAATATTTTGTCATTTTATCATTATTTCTATTTTCATCTATAAATTGTTTAGTATTATATTTTACATTTATTTCTAACAGTAAGATTTACTTAGGCTATCTTTCCCTTAGTGATATCACACTTCATTTTCAAGTGGTCAGGTATTACTAAGTCCTTATTATTGAGAATGATATACTGTGTGGTACATTTTTAAATAGTCCATGGATTCTTTGAAAACTAAACATTTTCATTTATTTCTGGTTGTAGTTGTTTATATGTGTGGTGGTTTTAAACATATCCTGAAATTCTGCAACAGTTTTCTCATCAAGAGTCTATTGCTAATTTTACTTTTTTGAACACAGGCTAATTTCATGACTTGATTCTAATGAATACAAAGTAGGAGAGTTTTACTGTCTGACTTCTAAGGTAAGGTTATAAAAAAGAAATGTATCTTCCTTCTGGCTTGCTCTCTTGAGAACCTTGTTCATGTAATTCAGTCTCCATTCTGTAAGGAAGCCCAAGAGAAGCAATATACAGATGTTCTGTTTGACATCCCCAGCTTGCATCAACCACCAGACACATTGAAAGGAAAATACCTATGATTCAGGGCCTGCATTCATTGAGTACAACCACATTAGAGACCCAGTAAATCCCCAGAATAATGAAAAATAATAACAATGGTAATAAAAATACTAATAACTGATGCTATTTTACACTTCTCATTTATTTAAGCAGCTATATAAAATGCATAAGCATTGTATCAGACTTGTTAATTATATTCAAATTTTCTATGTTTACTAAATCCCTTCTTTGCTCCATCTCTCTCCTGCTCCTTCCCATCTTTCCTCCTCTTTCTTTTTGTTTTTCTTGCTTATCACTTTCTAAAAGAAGTCGGATAAAAATCTCGATTTTTCATATATTTATCATTTAAAAATATTTCTGCATACTTATTTCCATCTATTAGTTGCTAAATTTTACTTATTTTATCTTGTCTCTGACAGTTTGTTCAGTATAACATTGTGAAATGAATTTCATTATTTCAAATAAGGCTTTTTAGACTTTAGTATATTTTGTCAGATGTTAATGCTCTTGCATAATAATACTTTTAATTAGCATTTCCTCTGTCTACACTTCCCACTTTTTAACCTTCAACTGTTCTGGATTTTTCTCAGTTGTGTGTTTCACTTAAACATCATGCAGCTAGATTTTTGGTTCTTAGCACATTTGTGAAAAAAATTTACCTGAGTAGTGAAAATGATTAATATTTATTGGGATTGCTAAAAGATATATTCTGTGGACAAGTGGTTTTTTCCTCTTTTGTTCACCAATTTATTTCCCACAGTAAAAACATTTGTAACACATATAAGCTCAATAAAAACACATTAAATAAATGAATAATTACTATTACTAAAATTGTTCTACCATGTTTTCTGATTTATACATATATAATTACATATCACAATTTATATGAACCATGTTTATTTATCATTTTTCCAAGTATTATTGATTTGATCATTTTTGTATTTTTAATTTTAATTTAGATACTCTTTTCTACTATTACATTAGCTATGCATATATTTTAAAATGTGTATTTTAATCAATATCTCTATTCTTTTCCCAAACAGACTAATAATGTGAGCACTCGGCTCTTGGGGAGGCAATAAAATCTAGCAGTTAAATGCAGCGACTGAAGTCAGACCACCAGATGTCAAGGTCTCACCTCATTTACTTATGACCTTAGAAAAATACAAAACTTCCATGCCATATTTTCCTCATGCACAAAATATAGAAAAACTATCTCTATCTATTCCAATGAGCCATGATGAGAACTAGTGTATGTAAATCAATTTAAAACAGTTTAAACATTATATGTGCCCACTCTTATTACTATGCTATAATACTTGATGTTCTTTTCCTTTAAACTTCAAATTTAGTAATTTTAGTGAATAAACATTTACATTACTAAAAATTTACCAGCATTTTTGTTGTTGTCATCCTTGTACATTTAATTTTTTCAAACCATGGAGTTATAATTGACATGTAAAATTGCAAGATAGTTAAAGTAAATGTTATCCAAGCATTTTTATCATTATAATTTCTTACATCCTTTTTTTCTCCCCAATTTTAATTTCTTCTTACTTCTTGCATATTATTTTTGACAATATTTTCATTATATTTGAATAATATTTACACTGTTCAGTTAAAAACAAGTCATCCTATGAGTTTTACACTTTAATGAACATGCAGGGTATAGAATTCTAAATTGAGTTATTTTTTCAGCTTTTTCAGGATATTCTATATCATCATGGATTTTATTGTTACTGATGAGACATCTGTGACCAATCTGATTTTCATCCTTTTGGAGCTTTTGTCTTTCTTGAATAATCATTGTTTCTTATCCATAATCACTGTGGGAAAAAATTCTCATTGCATTTGTTTTTCTTCCCTGGATTTTTTTTAATATCGTGTTATATTCCTCCACTGCTTAGAAGATTTCTAAGTATATAGTAGAGTTAAATTAACCATTTATTCTCAGTTGGCAACCAAAATATCTCTAATAAAAATTAATTCTTTAAATGGTCTAAGGAAAATATCTGTTACCTGATTTTGGACATTATCCGTAATGCAGAATATGGAATATTTTAAAGAAGTCTGAGTATTATGAACAATTTGGAAAGTTTTTTTTATAGTGGTAAAGATAATGTAATTGTTTTCTCTAGGAATAAACTAGTGGAAATTTCCAAGAGGCCAAGTTTTTACATACACATATATTTAACTAGACATTTAATTTTAGAATAGTTTTAGAGTCACACAAAAGTTTCAAAAACAATAGAGTTTTGGGTTTCTTGTATGCCTCACACCTAGATTCCCCCCATTATTAACCTCCTACTTTATTCTCAAAATTATTCATTAATTTGTAGCAATTAATAAACCTATATTGATACATTATGATTAACTATACTTTATATAGACTTCCCTAGATTTCACATAATGCCTTTTTTCTGTTCCAGGGTCTAACTCCAAAAATAATGTTGCCTTTATTGTTCATATTCCATAGGCTTATCTGGGATTTTAGTTTCTCTGGCTTGCCTTCTTTTTGAGAACATTGACAGTTTTGAAGAATATCGGTAAGGTATTTTGTTGGCTTTCCTCTAGTGGAATTTGTGTGATATATTTCTCATGATTAGACAAGGGTTATAGGTTGTGGAAGGAAGGCCACAAAGGTAAAGTTCCATTTTCATCAGATCATTGTAAGGGTAAATGCTATAAGTATGACTTATTATTGTTAATGTTGACTTTGGTCACCTTCCTGAAATAGTGTTTATAAGTCTTACAATATAATGTTCCTCTTCCATTTCCTTTCTGTCAGGTACACTTTGGAAGCAAGTCATTATGTGTAGCCCATACTTACAAAGCGAGTTAAATTCCAGAGCTGAGGGCAGAGTACCTACATAATTTATTTGGAATTCTTTTATATAAAAAAATCTGTCCCTTCTGTTTATTTATTAATTCATTCCATCATTTATTTTTTTAACAATGGACCATGGATATTTATTTTATATTTTGGGTTATGATCCAATATTATGTTTTTTGTTCTGTTTCTTTCTCTTTTTTTTGTAATCTTTAACTTTGATCCTCAGGAGTTCTTTCTGTGTTCTGTATCTTTTTGATATGGCTCATCATTTATTTTTTGAGTATTTATTTCTTGGCACTATAAGAAACTTGAGACTCATTTTTTGTATTTCCTCCTCCAATCTAGAGTCAGCAAATTTTCCAAAGAGAAGTGTACAGTTAAACTCCACAAAATTTTACAATGACTATGGATGTACCAATTTACACCACCTCTAAAAGGAATGGAATTAATTATATTTTTGAAAGTCTAGAAACTCTAAGTTCCCCAACCTTCTATCAATCATTACTCCTGCAGCAATTACAAAAAAAAAAAAAAACCCAGAATCTGCATAAACTTACATGCATTTATTTTATTCCTTGTCTTTTCTGCCTTAATAATATTATTTTCTCATCAATTATTTTTTCTTTTATTCAAGTTACCTCCTATTTCCTATGAGAAAAAATTGTATAGAAAGTGCTTTAAAGTCTGTATAGATGGCATTACTAGTTATACGTTTCTCAAGTGTTCTGTCATAGGTATTTGCAGAGTAATGCAAATTTTATACACTAGATATGCAAATGGTTTGGTTCCAGTCTTTGACATTTGCTTTCCAAACAGGTACCCTCTGTTCAAATGGAAGTGAGCTGCACTGCATAAGAAACTAACAACTACAGACAGCCCTCTTTCTAACATTTTATATTAAACACAATTATGACAGACAATGTACCTAGAATGTCATCTAAGTTTTTCTTTCAACATGAACAATATTTTTAACAGTACATTGTAACTTCCTACAATTTCTGTGTCAATGGCAACCTAATTCTCTTACCATACTTACCAATATTCTACCCATATACATCAATCTCATGTCACTACACTATAGGAGACAAGGAGAACACTAGTGGTTTAAAAATCAAAGATAAATTCAGAGTTGAAATTTATACAAATTTATAAATATTCCTTATTGCAACCAATTTTTTATCAAATTGTTTATGAGAGCTGTCAACCACTATTAGAAATGTGTTAGAACTGAATAAATCCTTTCTTCCCCTCACTAATAAGTGAAAACAGGCAAAAACAAAGGTACCAGAATGCTAGAATTGAATGAACAAGCATTCCTGAAGCACTTATGACTTGCCTGTCTTCTTGTCTGAAAAAAATTATAGAAAATAAGTTGTTATCTTAACATATTATACCTTCCAAAAAGAGAAGCCTTGTGCTAAAAGCAGTTTCATTGAAAGGTGGCATGGTAATTATGCCTTCTGTTCTTACCATAGTGATTGCGAATCACTATTATTTCTTTGAAGTATGACAAACTGAGATTAAAAGAGAATTTCATTCACCAATAAAAATAAAAGATAGGTAGGGCTGCAAAGATTAAGGCACATAATAAGTAAACTCACATATGGGTACTGGATCTATATCTTTACTACTTTATATTGATAACAAGTTTCTCTTTCAAAAATCCTGTTTCCTTAACTAGATTGTAAAATTCTCAAATAGATTTTAAGGACTTAATGTAGGTTAATAATATATTCAGTGTTTGATACAATTTGCATGAACTAATGTATTACTTGATATTTCCATATTTTTAATTCATTTAGCTATACACATTGACCTGTAAAAAATCCCTGCAGAGACTGCCTACATCAGAGATATACCCTGTCATATCTCTATGCCAGAGATATACGCCCTCCCCTCCAGCAATTACCACACTGCTGTCCATGTCCATGAGACCTTTTGTCTTTTTGCTCAATCCCTCCACCCCCTAATGTCCCAGGCCACTAACTGTCATCCAGTTTACCAGTTCTTTCTACTCTCTGTCCTATTGGCTATCCCAATCTACTTCCAAATATGATCTTTAAGGTTTTCAGTTTTGGTTATTGAATGCTTAGATTTTAGAAGATCTTTTATTCTTTCTCAAGTCAGTTCTGACACATTTATAGTTTTCTGTTTTTATACTAAATTTCAGCTTGCAATCCAATACTTTAAACACTGTAACTATAGTTGCTTTACAATCACTGTAGGCTAATTCTAACATGCCAAGTCTCCATCCTGTTATATAGGCTCTTTCATTAGGCTTCTTCATATCTCCTACTAAACCTTGGTAAATGCTGATATTCTGTGGTCACTTATCTAGTTAAAATATTCCAGAAGAAATTACTTTGAGTCTGTGTCAAAACACAGTGCAAGGTTTGAACATCTACTCCCAACAAAGGCTGTGTCTAACAGGGTCACATCTGCGTGAAGACCTTATTTGACACTAGACTTTCTCAGGGACAGCTTCTACCCTTTTATATTTTCTCTTTCCTCTTTCTTTTCTTTCTTGACTTAATACCACCTTGAAAGCACTTTTAGGTTAAAGTAAAATATATATTTGTGGTTTCTTTACTTTTTTTTGAGGATTTGGGTTTTTCCTGATCAGGGAAGACACAAGACCTTCAGAGATGAACTTAAAATGTCATAGAGTGATGGTCAAAAATGTGATTTACCCTAATTTGAGTAAACTATTTGAGAAACCAATAGAGGTAAATATCAAATATAAAAATACTTTCATTAGAAATAGGAACCTCACATTCAATATATAATATCTACTATCAATTGCTAAATATTACATTACCTTAAAACACATTCCATCTTCCCTATACAAAAACAGAAAATCATCATTACAGGTTCAGGCTATCTTCTAAATAAATGATATGTGATGATAGTATAAAAATAAATGCAACCCATTCATTGTTCTGTTTTAATTAATTTCCAGTCTATGCTTCTTCTGATTTTTTGTGACATTTTCTGATGTAAAACCAAAAGTAATTAAAATATATGAATATAATTTTTATGTCATCTATATTGAAGAGAGATAAGATAGATATTGTCAAAGTAGAAAACACTTGAGAATAATTAATCCCATCCCACTTTTATCCATTTACTTCTAAGTAATCATGTCTACTATAACACAAAGGACATTGTGCTATATTCCAACAATGAGTTTGCCTCACTTTGTTAACAAATTTACAAAGGCTTTCTGTAGATTTTGCTGATCCTAGAGATCTGAAACAGGAGAGTCTAAATATTGCAGAAAAAGTGTCCTAACTTCAAACCAAAGTGGAATTGTAAATAGATGTATGTTCTGTGGTAGGATGAGTGAAAACTTTGACACCATGAACTATAAGATACTTGAAACTAGGCTCATGCATTATTGATCTTCTCCTCATCATCTCTTGCTGGGGTCCAGCCTCGGCAGGGTCTCAGGATCCCGGAAGGATGCACAGCACAGGCGAAGAGACTGGAGCAAGATACCAAGTGGGGTGCTGGAGGACAGCCAGGCTTTTTGGGCCTGACTGACTCTTCGAGAAGAATCAATCTTTATTTTTATAGGGGAGGTTATACAACATTCAATTCATAGTATGATTATTAAAACAGAAAAGGTTAGCATAGAAATAATTTCAAAAAGTACAGAAGATTTTACAGATGAATCATGTTAAACAAAGAAATAACTGAAAAGTACAGGAGGTCCCACAGATCAACCATGTTAAACAAAGGTTATTTTGACCAAGAGGGCCATTAATCAGATAGCCAATGAAGCTACACAGGCACAAACTTTCAGGTGCCAATTAGTAACTAAGTGTCTATTAAGATTCTAGAGACTGGTCTAAGTTAAAAGGGTACAAGGGGTGATTTATAGGTTATATAGAAATTAGCTATTGTCTGTTGAGTTAGATTTGTCTAGGTTAGGTAACTGTTTTTTTTGCCTAGGTTTTTTGATTTATACATCTTGGAGGGGGACATGTTTTATATTCATTTCCATGTATTGAGATTATTATATTCAACTAGAACTCCTTGCTTCTTTACACTACTGTCCAGGCTATGGGAGGGATAGTGGCTCTAGTTAATCTTAAGCTTTTAAGTGGTGACTCCTTAAGAAACATTCCTAGCAACAGCTTCCTTAAGCATTCTGGCAGTTGGTCTTCCCATAGTTTAATTTTGTCCCCAACTTCTCAGGTGGTGGAAGTAGCAGCACCAGGGTTGCTAGGGGTTTCTATTCTGTGGTCAGCAAGTCACTTGCACAGAATCAGAGGCATTGTGCAGACCCTCTGCTACAGCACACAGGTATCCAAAAATCCCACCACCTATTGCTATCAGAGACAGGCATACAGGAAGAGATAGACAGGAGATCCGGCCACAGTCACCTCTGCTGTGCAGATACATCTCATCCGTCCTGACTGTGTCAATGGTTGGCTGTTGGTCGGTTCTCAACAATCTCTAGTGGAGTTCTACACGAAGTGGTAAAAACAAACACATGAAAAAGACAACCCTCGATGTTTACAGTTTCAAAAACAATTGAAGGAAAGAACCCATTTAATGAGTACTTGGAGGCAATATAGGCAATCAACATACATATTCTTTTTGCATCTCATCACAATACTATTGTGTGTGTGTGTATCTGTGTGTGTGTGGGTGTGTGTGTGTGTATATACTCTATTTTGTTGTTGTTTTTGCACAGATACAATAAAGATCGGGTTAGAGTGTTCATAAAGCAAAGTATGTTCCAAAATGTACTTTATTTTATTGGTAAAATGTGTAGATTGATTGTGAGATTTCATCCTTCTGCTAAGAAGAGTTGTAATGCCATGACACCCCCTTCCAAGGATTCCATCTGATACTTGTGAAAAATGGAGAATCCAGGATGCCATGGTAAGAGACAACACTCCATCTGTTCCAGGACTCACAGACAAGATATAGATATCAGGGGAATATCTGAGATAATTTAAGTTACTGGAGGTAGAGGGGAAAAATGGAGTGTGGTGGAATGCCAATGACTAGGCTAGCAGTTGATGAAAACAGGCTATCTCAATTTATAATTCTAAGACTATTGAGGAGGAGTGATGGGACCATGTTTTAAAATAAAACCATAAGTAATTACAAGAGGCAGCTTCAATGACCAATAATCAAAGTTAAGTTTCAGATGCAATATTCTCTTCTCCACACCAATTTCATAACGTCTTTGGATAAATCATAGTCTATTGTGAAAATAGCAAATAACAGTGCACCCTAGAACATAAAATGGAGTTTAGCATTGCCTTTTTATTAAGTAGGTAAAGGGAAATAAAAGTGATAAAAGTATTTCAATAAGTATTTCAATAAGTATTTCAATAAGTGCCTGTCTCAACAGATCCTATTGGCGCAGCATCAAATATATCCCCCTCCCTCCCTTACACATGCACTAAGAGTGAAGGATGGAATTCCATTACTGTTCACTTTCTAATGCAAAGCCAAGATTAGAAGTCATTGCTTCTGGAGAAGCCTTTCCTGAAGTTTCTGTTATAGGTATGATAAAAATTTTCTATAAGATGGATTTAAAAATAAGTACTTATATATTCTCAGAGATCATGCTTTTAGCATTATATATAAAACCTAATGTCACAAATATTTGATCTTGATTTCTTTTGTAATTTTGTATAGTTTTAAATTTTATGTTTAGGTCTGTGATTCTTTTTGAGTTAATTTTTGTGTACCATGTAGGATATGATTTGAGGTTCATTTTATTACAAATGGATGTTGGCTTTATTAAAAAGACAGTCCTTTCTTTACTAAATTGTTTTGTACTAAAGTTGACATCAATAGATTATATTCACCTGGGCCATTTTCAGGACTCTACTCTGAGAATTAATCTATTTTAACAGTATCATACTATCTTGATTAGTGTAACTTTAAAGTAAGTCTTGATGTCAGGTAGTGTTACTCAACCAACTTTGTTTTCTTTTTCAAAGTTATTTTGGCAATTGTAGGTCTTTTGAAATGGTACTTAAGTTTTAGAAGCAGTTTTTCCATTGCTGCAAGATATAAATATTTAACTTGCTAGAATATGGTAGAATCCAACAATGTAGTTGCTGTATCAAATGATAAGCATATATAGATTTTTCTTCCATTATTGTTCAAATTTCTCTTTTATAGGGTTGAATGATTTTACACTTCCACTAGCATAAAATGCAAAGGTCACATACTTGTTCCACTGGGTGGAGGGTATATTTTGATATGTAATTCTGCTGTTAACAAATTTCAGCATTTCAAATACACTCTATACTCTTATATACTCTATAAGAAATAGAATATTTTTACTGTCTTTTTTCCACCTTATTGTTCTCATGCCTTTGATAATGTCATCTGGATATTTAAATGCAAATAATATTATTTAGCATTGTATGTCTTTTCTTTCTAGAGTACTTTTGACATTTTCATTTAGTTTTTAACCATCTTTATAATACTTATTTGAACACCTGTATTCATTTATCTTAGTTATCTTCACAATATTTGGACTATAAATGCCATTTTCTTGATTAGTTTAATTATATCTAAAATCATACTTTCAAGTATAGCTAACACATGTTGTTTACTTACAATAACATGTTTCAATTTCAGTGTTTTTTTCCATTCTGAAACCTGCCTGTTTTCAATATCAATCTGCATTTACCTTTGTGTGTTTTTGCTCTAGGTTTTTCTACCACTTCAGTGATAAAATATTCATTTTTAAGAAAATTCTGTGTGTTTTGACATGTGTGTGTCTTTAGAGTCATACTGTTATTTTTGTTCCAAATGCAGAATACATAGAACATATTTGCAAAGGGGGCAGTATGAGTAAGTTATCATTCCCTAAATTTCTAGGATCTACTTAAATTTTACTTGCTTTTTATAATACTGATACTGATCAGTATCAGTAAGATTATACTGATCATATCAGTAAGATTTTGTGGTTGCTTGAATAAATTCATATGCACCAGTCTTTTCTTAGAATAAATTTATGTTAAGCACCAATAAATGCTCTTTTAGGAACAAAAGTCTGCTTGGTTGTAGGACTACGAACCTGTATACATACCACATTTAATGTATTATTGCATAGAAATCCCAAATGAATTTGCTTGCCTTGCTCAGGCTCCAAAAAATTGCTACAGGCATTAGCATTATATTGCCAGAATAAATCTTAGCTAATATATAGATGCCATTGGACAACTCAGTTAAAAATATTTTGTTCAATTATAAAATCAGGGCAATCTGTATGGAATGGTACAGGTGTTTGTCTGCATGTGTGCATGCATCTATCTGTGATAAGAGTAATATACATAATGTGCTAATACATTGATTCAAAGATTTTAAATGTTCAACTTATTATTATTTGTGTAATGGAACTTTCTGTTTTATTATTAATCTCAAATCTGTCTTTAATAACTCATTACATTTTAGTGGCTTCCTTTAGTGATTTCCTTAATCAACTATAATTTTACACTGCCACTACTCCCCCAAAAGGAGTATCTATAACAGCCCTATATGACCCAGTAAAAACTTTTCAAGATATTCTCTAGCATGTTAAAATATTCAAAGTAAAATTGTTGGCATAGGCAGCTAGTTAGATATTAACCAACACCACAGGGGAAACCCATGTCCTCTGCCAAAAGGATTTAAATCTTTGTGTGGCTGCTTTCTAAACTCCCCAGGGAACAAAGGGTCCATTCCTGCAGATTCCTGGGGAGTGCAGAGGAAGAAGAACCAGTGAAGGGGAAATTCCTCTGCTGAGATCTGCTCAGTAGGAGCTAAAACCACAAAAATGAGGAAGGGTGTCTAGCAAGTGAAATGGATCAGATTGGATAAGGGACATGAATTCCTGGAATATCCAGAAAAGGAATTGGTTGGAGGAAGACCCAGCACAAGCCCACAAAGAGCTAGGAAAGAGATTAGTTAGTCTGAAAGAAAGCTTACCCCTTCCCAAGCCCAAGATAATATAATCAAAGCTTAACAAAGACCTGGGGCATTTGTTTATGTGTTCTCTTTGTAGCAGCTTTGTGGGCCAAAAATCCAGCTGTGGTCCAGGCACTGTGGAGTGTTGGTGGTGGGTGTGCAGATGGGAAAATGAGACACAAAGTTCTGCATTTCTGAGTCCTGGTTCTCCTGGGCCTGGCAGGTGCTAGTGCAGGCTTGCAGCATCAGAGGCTAGCCTTTCACACAGAGGGTTGGGGTTGAGTCACCTGGTCATGGATGAGACACCAGGTACCTGCAGGCAGTCCTTTTCTTTCACATCAGTAAACCTTGACACTATGTCTGAAGTCCTTCTATGCATGCTTCCCTGAAAATCTTTTCTTGTGACTCCATGGAATAACCCTATTTCCACTGCAACAGAAGGACCATTTTTGGACTTTGAGAAATGAAATCTAAGACAGATGTATATCTTTATAGTCTTGCAATGATATATATTCCTGCCTGTATAAGATACTGTAAAATCTCTTTCTCTGTGATTCTTGGACATAATGGATATTATCAACCCAGTGCTTTATCCAAAAGCTGTAAGAGGGGAGGGGGTAAGTGGGAATTGGTTGAAATAATGTGAAGGGATTAGTCAAAGAACATGTATGCATGACCCATGGGCATGGACAAGAGTGTGGGGATTGACTGTGGGGGTGGGCTGGATGGAGGAGTTCAAAGGGTGAAAAATTGGGACAACTCAAATGGTATAAACAATAAAACAATTTAAATTTTAAAAAATCAATGGGACTTTTCTAAGGGTCAAAAACAAAGCAGACAGTGCTTTTTGAGCCTAAACCTCTCCTTTTTCTCCTCTCTGGCATGAAGCCATTAAAGATTTCCCATCAGATATGTGAGTCTTCAACACACAAAAAAAGATTTGTTAAATTTGAGCACTAGTCCTCAGTGACAATATGCTTAACGCTAGTATTTCACTCACTAAGGAAACTATAAAGATGATAATTGGTGAATCTTTTGTCTCAAAAATATGCTGCAGTATGTTAAGACCTGATTACTCATAAAAAGGTAATGATATTATTTTTAATAATTAAACCTGGTAAATCTCTCAGCCAAAATCAGAAATGTAGTTTGACCAGATGTATATTTTTTTTGTTCTCTCTGTGTGCATGTATGTGCTTTGTGCCTGTGTGTTTTAATGCCTGGTCATCTCCTTTTGTTTATTGTATTTGTTCTACTCTATAGGGGTAGGCTAAAGCAACTCTCCTTAGCCACTCACAACTGTTGTTATCACCCTGCAGTGTTTTTGCCTTCAAAGTCAGTGTTCAGTATGTGTAATGGGAACATAACCTCACACTTGGAGGAGGCAGTTTGTGTGTGTGTGTGTGAGAAAAGGCATATCTACAGACATAGGCAAATATTTAAAGTGTGGAAATAAGGATTTAAACTACATTTAATGTTAAAAATTGATCCCCCCTTCATCTCCTCTGAGAAATGTTTGCTTTATTCTTTACATTATGCTGATTTTTTCGCTATTGGGATTATTGTCTTTATCTCACCTAGATCCTTAGAGTCAGCATTCCTGTATATATTACAGTTTGACTACATTTTCTTCTTCATCATCAATGGTCCTGTAAAGCATTGGATTAGCACAAACCCAAATGAAACCATTGTAATTAGCTATGATTCTTTATATTCTGTACAAATTGCACTTGTTTTTGTGTGGAAAACACACTGCATAAATTCCCTTAATCCTTTATCTTTAGGGGCATGCACTAGCCATGTCTGCTGGAACTTTGGCACTAATATTGTCAGTCTTTTTCAGATTCCTTTTGTTTGCATAAAATCTGTGACTGAACACAACACTACGCTTCTTAGCTACAGAAAGCAAGGAATCTGCTTGGTAATGAAAACACGGTCCTTTCTGAAACAGTTCAAGAAAATTCTTTTTATAGCAAATGAATAAATAACCTCTGCAAGTTTCCACAATTGAACATTATTAAGTTAAACAGGCTTATTAAGATTCATAAAGCAATTAGAAACATTAGGCTGAATTCTCCTGTCAGGTTCTTGTGCTTGTCTGCATAATAAAGTCAATGGGAACTGTATGATTTTGGCCTTGGGCAAAATGTGGCCTATTTTGAATAAGAATAGCATCTGCAATTATACTAGCTGAGATAAAAATTAAAAGGTCCATCAATTCTCATGCTTCAAAGCATAAGATTATAACCAGATGGTGCCAGAAAGTTTCTGTTAGGCATGAGGATTCACTAATGGACAGGTGCATTATGACAATTTTTTTTGGCTTCCCTCCTCATAATGTCTATCACACATACAGACTTGCCAAACGTAGGGCATCAGAACAAATGGGACATTTGCATTTGCATTTTACCAGAATGCAATCCTGCTACTGTGGCCTAACAATATTGAAACTCAGAGATTCTAACAGCTGGGGGGAATTTCAGTGAAAACATTTTAGAATTTCCATCAACTCAGTGGCAATGTAAATTATCTTCTGCTTCTAAATCGTCTGGTTTTTGTCTTTTCACATGCACTGGTAATTTACCTTAAACTACATTGATCTCTGGACATAACGATATAAGAAAATACTTACTGGGGAAAAGAAAATCTCATTGGGGTTTAGAAACATCTACACCTAGATGTGAAGAATTCATTCACTAATACATATTCAGTACATACCCACTAGTTTCTGCACATGATTGGGTTTGTGAAAACAAACAAAAAAATAGTGCCATACTCTCCTTCAGGGGGCTGAGACTTCTCCTTTTAAGCTATGTGCGATTGGGTGGTCTATTTCTATATAATAGAAATCTAGAGAATAAAATGTGGACTGAAGCAGTAGGGAAACTTTATGATTTTATATCTGCACTTATGGAGAAATGTTAAAATACCAGGAAATTGTTATTTTCTCTTAAAATTTATTGAGACTCTACAAGTAAAGTTGTTTATTTTTAAAGGTTCTATAAAATTCTCAGTATATTTTTGTTAATTTAAATAGTAATATTATATATTTGCATAACTTTATACCATAACTTAATTTGAAATATTTTTCATATTAATTTTCTATGTATCCCAAACACCCTGAGGAGTAGTATATTAAGCTGATATTTTAGGAATTTAATTTGACTTCTTTATATTGTTGAGATTAAAATAATGATAATCTTGTTTTAATAAATAAATTGCTTTTAGAGAAAGCTCATCATATATTGTTTTCTTTTGACCTCTCAAAAGCTCGCATTAGTTATATTTCTCAACACTCAGTGTGAAGTTTTGTAAGTTACTTGTTTAATGTGATAATCTATTCTGACACATCCAAAAAAATAAATTTGTCTTAAAATGTTGGTGTTTTTGAACAGGTCATAGAAATTTAACATACATTGAACATAACATTACATTGTATAAAAATAATGATAATAACAGGATGACGAGAGGGGGCAGGGAAGAGAATCTCAGGGGAAAAGGGGAAGGGTTTACAGGAACAAGTATAAAGGACATATGGATAAAAACTAGGGGGATTGGAAATGGGAGGGAAGTGGGGAGGGCTGGGGGGTTGGCTGGGATGGGAGTAAAAGAAAGAAAACTGTACTTGACTGACAATTAAATTTAAAAAAAGACAGATAAAAATAATAATAATAGAAAAAATATACATAACCAGCAGACACAACAACTTTGGAGGAAAGAAATAGATTTACTATGAAAGGAACACTAGTGGGCCCTGCCGTTCCTAGGTTGTATATGGTCATGGGGTAATTCAGGTTTGACCTTGGTCACAGAGTTATTAATATGTGTGCTTACCATTCATATAATGAATGCTCTTGGGCATATGATTTGATAATCTAAAAATAAATCAACAATAACTACACAAGAAATTTATGTTTTGATTTGTCTCTTTTGGAATAACTGAAAACAACAGTGATATCAAAATATCCTTCTTGAAATAATTCATTTCTATATAGGACAGCTGTAATTACTTGAAAAATTTTCCTTGAAAAGGAATCTGAGTACTAGTAGATTTCAACTTCTAGTCTTACTGTGCCTCTTGCCAAAAAAACTTACTGGAATAGTCTTGTCTATGATAGTACTTCTTCAAATATAAGTAAATAAATACATTTAAACATTTCACCTTTCTATAAACATTTCCAAATAATTGTACTATGATGGCCAACATTATTGGAACAAACCTTTTTTCTTAAGTAGGAATCATTCAATTTAAAACAAAAAAAATTAGTTATTTTTTAATGAGTATAAAACAACATGATTAGAACAAAAATAATTAGAAAATTATCTTTTCTCATAAAGACAAAGCAACGTTTACATTGAAACCATTATAATTTTGATAACCAATGTCACACCAATAAATTTAATAAGTAAAAACCTAAGCTTCAACATAAAAATACATTTTTTAAAAATGTATACAACTCCTGTTTGCGCTTGCACATTAAGAAGCCATTTCATGCCTTGTATTAGACTTTCAATGTTATAATACCCACAGAAGTTTTTTTCACCAAAGCCATCTTAGGCTTCCTCACCCAATGGTACCATAATCAAAGTTGATTTTTAACACAAATCTTTACATTTATTTTTGTAACATGTACTTTGTTGATGTGATTTTTGTGTTACAGATTATAAGATTTATTTTAAATCTTGATTTAATCATGCATCGTGTTAGCTGTCCTCAGTTTTAAGGCCTTAAAAGGCCAAATTAATGGCCTTTTGTGATAAATTTATTCTTAAAATAAAATAGATCAATGTAGTCTTATACCTGCATACCTCTCCTCTAAATTTTCATAGTTGCTTGATGCACTTTAATAATAATATTTACTTAAAGACTCAATTATATGTTCGTCAACTTACATTGTTCCATCATTTTAAAAAAATGTCCTAAAGGCTCATTGTTAACTCCTACATTCATTCTTTATAAAATCAAATTTTCATCTATTAGCCATATAAGAGAAATCAAATGCTATAAAACCATAAAGAAATCAAAGACAAAATTGGAGAAATGTGATTCAATCATAAGTTTCAAAATGGATACAAAAGAGGTTGGAATAAACTGGGGTTGTTAACATTCAATACTTTTATTTTCTTATCCTTCTCACTTTTGCCAATTCACTGAGCTCAAATATGATGATCAGTAGAAGAATCTTGAGAACTAAAAATGCACAAAGATAGTATCTGGTAACAACCTAGGTTATGCATCATATTATATATGTAATAACAATAAAGTGACCAAATAAATACTGGATAAAGGGGTTGACAGAAGCTATATTTAAATTAAAAAAATACTTTTTTAAATTCCCGAGGAATAATTTATTTCCATTTAATTGAAGGGAAACAAAGTAGGAAAAAATGAAGAAGCAAAATATCAGTTGTATGAATCTGAATGATTAATCATTATTCTGAAGGGTTAAAATATCAAGTCTTCATTAAGAAGAAAAAATCCTCCATATCTTTAGATTTTTAGGTATCTGTAGCTTGCTTTAAATATGACACATATTTAAAGCAAACTATTAATCTTTATTTTATTAATGTTGTATCTCAAACTCTAGTCTTATATAATTGTGATCTTAAAACAAATTTTAGGTATCCTTTTTACATGGTTTTACTAAATCCATTCTTTTTGGCAATAAGGACATATACATAATAGATTCAGCTGTCTAGATACTTATAACTTGATGAGAGACTGGCTGAAATAGGAACTCAACTCATGGCAAAAGTAGATTCCTCAAAAAAAAATGCTGCTGAAGATCAAGAAAGGATAGGATGTATTATGGTAGGGAAATTCTTATAGTAGAACTATGACTCAGATTGGGTCTTTGTGAATAATTTTAAGTTGACAACAGAGATACAGGATAAGATTGTTCTAGATGATAAGGACAGTTAAAATGAGGAGGAATGTATAATACTTTAATCAAGAGCTTAAATCACTATTTAGCTCCATCTAAATTTGCTTTTATGTGTGCTGATTTTTAGAACTTGTATACTTAATTAAGTAATATAGAGTATACTTTTATTATGTACATTCATGCTGCCTACAAGACTAGATCAAATATCATATAGTATACAGTATTGACATATAGCCAGTCATACCCGATATTGAAATCGCTTAAATTTTTATTCAGTGAAATACATCATTGAGTTTATTCAGCTCAGGATAATCCAGCAAATTAAATCAATCACAAAGATAAGTCATACCACTGAAAAATAGTTCAATTTTTCATTCTGTAATGAGTTAGGTCACTTTTTGTAATTCGAAATAAATAAAATATAAAGGCAGCTTTGTGGTGTGCATACCTGAATGGTCCAGAGGAGAAATACTTTCTGGGTCAGTTTAATTCAGTATCTCCTATACGTCCTCAAGGTCTCACTGTTCTTTGATTTCTTCACTGTTTCTACAACATAAGGTTTATGATAAAACTGTCTTCTATTAAGATGATACAACATTTGCCTGTGTTTTCCTATGTTTCTGAAGAATACAGAGATTGACTATGTGAAGTTAGAAAACAAGCAACCATATTCTAGCATATTATTAGTTTGAGCTAGATCACTGCATTTTTTAGGCTTGAGTAATCGCAATAAATCACTATGACATGTTTAGAACCATTAGAATTAACCCTGAGACATGGGAGTATGATCCTGTTCCCCACTCTCAGCACCATCCCAAAACTATGGGGCTGATACCTAGTATGAAACAGATGCCCTGAATCTAGGAACTAATCATAATGACTGTTACTTGTATATTCCCTAAAGCAGTAAATTTATTCTGAAGTGTAGCACTTTTGTAATAGAGAGTGGGTAATAATTCAGCATCTGAATCTGTCTGTCCTCCTATCTGTCATTTGTTTATCTATGATAACTGAGAATATCAATCTATTGATATGTCTGTCTGGATTGGCTACAATATATCCAACTAACAATAATTCAATTTAGAAAAATTCCAGTTTAGGTTTTAAAATCCCTTTATTTTTCTTTAATAATTTTATACAATTTAGTGCTGGAATGAACTTTAATATTCTAAGGACTACACGGTGAAATGCAGACATCTGTAGACTTCCGCTGTCTAGAAACCATGTTTTTAAGGCTGACCCATGTTTGGAACACTGCGGTTGTTTATCTTAAAAAATTTGACTTCCTTTTAAAAATAAAAATAAGAGAATATGAAAATAATAGGCTTAATATTACACATGCAAACAATCCTTTGGGTTGCTCAGTAGATACGTCTTCTAGATAGAGTATTGAGCCCTCCAGTTTATTTCATAGTTTCTTATTGCTTTGCTTTGGGTCCAGTTTCCTCATATAACACATTTGTCTGATTTGTATAAGAATTAGAAGAATTTTGATCTAAAATGACTTCCCATTTAATAAATGCAATTATTTTTTAATTGATTGACTGATGAATTCATTTATTCATTCATTAAGAAAATATTTATTAGGTAACTTCTTGCCAGGTTATTCTCTACAGATACTGAAAAAGAAGATTATTTACTAGTGTTTTTAGTATTTAATTAGAGGATATGACAAAGATATAAGGCTTAAGAAAAGTGAAAAGTTTGATTTTTTATATCACCTGTTAATATGAACAAAGGAAAATATAGAGCTTAACAGGGGAAATAATGCAAAGGTTAATGGTGAGAAAAGAAAAAGCTCTGTCTAAAACAAGTAAAAGTTTTAAAAATGTAGTCACTATACCAAAAGTGAACAGCAACAGAATGGTAAGAAGTCCAAATAGGATCTAGTTTTGCATTTTTAGAGTCCTTGATGAGTTTCTTAAGAAAAACATTTTTAATGTGATGGAGACAACAGAGAGTCATGAAGTGACTATGAGCTGAGAAGATGCAGAGTAAGAATATATATATTGTCCTAATTCTTGAAGAATGGTAAGGAGACATGAGCCATTGAAGTAGTGGTAGCTAGGAGCAAAGGGGAGAAATTGAAACCCTTCTATTTGTTAAAGGGAAAAAATAAGAAATGTATACTTTGAAGGTACAAGGAGAAAATATTATTGATGGAGCAAGGTCAATAAGGAGGGAAAAATAATGGATTTTCAGAGTACAAGGGGAAAAACATTTTTTGACAGAGAAATAATCCTCTTCATCACTGAAACTGAATAGAAGTTTGTAAAGACCAGGTACAGACAGGAGTGCTAATAGCAAGAGAGCGCAAGGAGTTGGAGGAGTCTTTTCGAGGAGGTTATATTATCTCTGCATATAAAGAAATAGCAATGCACTGAAAAATGGACAAAATAAAAGAAGCTGGAGCAGACCTTTTAGCATACGAGATGGGAAATCTCAGAACTTTAAAGTAAAAAGGGTCCCAGATGATAATACAATGGAAGTATCACAGCAATCCTGAACTGCACATCTTGAACTTTATGGACAGGAAAGGCCTATTTTTGCTTAAAGTACTGTTATTTGTTCTTTTGTTTCAGAAGTTGAAACTATTTGTTTTTAAAAATATTTTAAATATTCTATGAAAGAACAATGGCATAGCCTGTGGACTAGAAAAGCAGTTACTGTGATTGGCATTGCCTTACATCACTGCATGAAAAAGTATACTATTACCAAGAGAATGTAGCAGAACTATATACAATACCACCAACAACAATATAGGTTTTTCCATATACAGACGTGGAAAATGGTCAAAAGTATGAGTTAACACCCACAGGGTCCTTGCTGTGTGCCAAAATTTTTCTAAACATATACTTTCATTCCCCTAAAATAGGTACTATTAATTCCCAACTTTATAGGAAGCTGAGGTATAAATAATTTGTTCAAAATTAAAATATTACAGAACAAGATTTAAAAACAGGAATTCTGACTCATGATTTTAGTTACTGCATTTACCTCTCTATTATTTATCTATTATCTATTTGTAACAGGGTGCAGAGCAAGGTCTGCTGAAAAGAGGAGAAAACCCCCACAATCCTTGATTGAGGGAAGAGAAGAATAGATGGTGCAGCATTTAAGATACATTGGATAAAAATGGCAATTTATAGATGTACCTTCCTGAAGGGAAGAGGGCTGCTGCCCAGGGCACATTGTGTACGTGACTATGAGAACATTCAGGGACTCATGACATAACCGGAATATAGTGCCTATGCAAGAGGCAGGGGGCAGATGCCCACCCTAGAAGTCACTGGGAACTTTTGCCCTGAATGAAGATGGCAGTCAAAAGAAGGTAAAATATATGGGAGAACTGGCAAAAGTGGCACATACAGGAGAGGCCAGATATGTGGTCATGCAGGAAGTCCTGGGCCAAGCATTTCAATGAGGGCTGGCTGAAAGAGACGGGGGCCTGCCATGAGGTTTGGCATGTAAGGGAGGAGGTCCACCAGGAGTCAGGAAGAAGCCATGAGATCTGAAGTAAGAGAAAGAAAGAGCCACGTGGTCTGGAGTAAGAGAAGGCAAGAAGCCATGTGGTCTGAATTTAAGAAGGAGAAGATGGCGGCGGAACTGGTTGAGTTGCACAGGACCTGTCTAGCCACCTGGACTCCTGAGAGATGCTTGGAGCTGACCCGTGACTGGGAATGCTGAGCTACAGACTGCTACTTTGCTGAAAGACTGCACCTCTGACTGGCGTATTCTGAAACTGGCTTGGTTTGGCAAAGGGGAACAGGGCTATGTGTTCTTGGGTGGTTTTAAAGGGAGCAGAAGTCTTCCATTATTCTAAAGCTGTGTCACCTTTAAATAAACAAACCTTTTCCTTTTTCACCGAACTCTTGCATTGAGTCACACTTCTTGGTGGTTGGCGACCGAACTCCACAACTATTCCAGAACAGCACTGGTGGGATTCTGTAACATATCTATGTATCCATCTATCATCATCTGTCTGTCATCTCTCTCTATCTCTCTTTGGAGCTATTTTAAGCAGTAAAATACTTAGTTGAGATATAAAAAAATTGCTGGATATTTTTTAATGATTGAAAATTAATCATTCTACATATAGTTGAATGCTTTTTTTCACCAGCATTCAGAATCTAATTCTTGCATTATGTAGGATGGATGGGGTCTATGATGAAGAAAGTGATTTTCTGTTAGGTATATGCAGTAGAGTAAAAAAAAACAAGAAAAAATAATTGGGGATGGCTGGCAACAGAATTTGTGGATTGTTGGACATTATTATGCAGATCACATAGGAAAGGAAATGCATGGAAGGAAACTGCTTTAAAGAAAATTGTGGGTCAAATTATGAAAGACTAATAGGACTAGACACTGAGTAAACTGAAAAAATAAGAGAGAAGGACATCAGAGTTTGATTTTAAGCATGGAAACTTATGCTAAAATTAATAATGTAGCCATGGCTATAGGAGCTGTGGTTATTGGAACAGAAGAGGTAAAAGTACCATAAGGTGAGATTGCTGAACTGCTTAGCGTAGGGTTGGTATTTGGGTTTGTTTGAAAACACAGTTCTGCTGAACTTCCTGGCAACTCCAGTGGTTTGTTTCACTGATAGAAAATCCTACGTATCCATAGAATTTAAAATCTGATTCTGCAAATCTGTAACTGTATCCATTGATATACCTATTGATTACAGAAACAAAGAAAAAGTCTGAATTTTCTTCTTTTATATGAAAGCTTTAAAGGTAGATAGCAGGTATTTATTTAATTTTGCTTTGCACATGCTAAATATCACACACATTTGCTCTCCTCTCAGTTTGCTGTTATGATAAATACAATAGATGGTAACATGGCAATGAGGGAAGAACAAAGACTCTGGAAACAGACAGACCTGATTTTAAAAATTGATTATATAATTGATCTTAATCTCTCTCAGCATCAGTTTCCTCATTGTTACTTGAAGATGATTATTAGTGGAGATAATATTGAGTGTCTATCCAGTAGCAACCCTTGACTCCCTTATTTCTAGTGAACAGAACCAATTCCCAATCGAAGAGGTCAAACCTATTAGAAATGTATTGTCAGGCTCCCCTGTATCAGCAGTTTAACTGCATGACTCAGTCATTGCCATTACCTTGAGAGGGCTGTGTGGTACAAGGCTCCTTCTGCAAAGGTGCTCCTCATGATAAAACTGAGAAATAAAAAGAATTGTCTTTGTTCTCCTGATGCTGTGGACAGTGCTTGGGTGGGTGAGAGTATTTCTGCAGTCATTATATGAACAATGGGTTATGTTATTGATGTGCTCAGGGTAGAAAGTTTAAAATAACCCGGAAATATCTACCTCCAGACATGGTGTTTAAATAAAGTCATTGTGCATTTTATTATCATTCACCTTTAATAAAATATTGTATTGCTTGCAGTCAAGTATCACAACTAATGAAATTATTTACACGGAAAGGGAATGTAAACTTCACTGGTAGCACAGGTGATATTAATTATTTGGAAATGATTTTTAATCAATTTCATACAATGCTGATTTAAATATAAACTGCAAACAAATTTATGTGGACTATGTGAAATACAATATAACTCATCCTCTCATCATGATTTTACAAATGTATTAAATTATTGCCTAGAATTAAGTGATTAATATGGATTTTAATGCAATTATAATGTATAGTTGACTGGTAGTATGCTTGTTCACCAACATGGATATATATGTGTGTGTGTGTGTGTGTGCATATATATATAGCTGTATATGTGTGTATACACACACACACACACATACACACACGGTGGGGCAAAAGGAGGTTTACAGTTCTTGGTATGGAAAATAATGTAATAATGAATAATAATGCAAGAATAAAGTCAGTTTCACATACTCATAACTGTAAATGTACTTTTGCCAACCCCTTGTTATATTGCTATAAACTCCAAACAGAAAGATATACTTTTAATCATACAGTAAGAATTTTGATTAAGAAATAAGGAAATGGAGCTTATGTTAAGCATTTTTATCACACAAAGAAAAAGAGGACAAGAAACATTTAGAGGGGAAAAAAAGTAAGGCTAAATCTACCCTTGAAAATCATTGCAAATTGCTTTTTTTCCCTTCATTTAAAATATTAACATAATCTTACTCTTCCAAAATAATGGCTCTATAGTTTTATATCTTGTTAATTTACAAATAAAAATACATCATTTTTATTTATCATTATTTAGTATGGGGTTGCAATTTGTATTTTTGTATCAAAGATTAAATCAGTTTCTTTCTTTTTAAATATCTCATCCTACATTTTAAACACAAACTTAAGAAGCAATTAACAGTGACACCTTTTACTCCACAGCTTTGAAGTGGAAAATTAGAATATGGTTAGAGGCTCTGTGCAGTATAATAACCTTTTTAATGCTCCAGCTTGAACTATAGATCCTTAGGCAAGCAGAATAAATGTGCAATTTGGGGGCCTCCAGCCCACTTCTAGGAAGATGATGGGCTAATCGTTTCAGGGAAAATGTCAGCGTGTTTTCCCAGAAGATATTTGTAACAACACAGCACAGCTGCAGATATAAATGGTTCCATTCTTCCAGCTACAAGTTCAGCCCTGAGAGTCAGCCCTGAGGAAGGAAGGTCCATTCCTTCCTCAGAATGAACTATGTCTCTATTAAATTGGTGGATATTATACAATCTGGTCAATAAAGGTGAGGATACTACCTCTCTTAAACAATAAGCTCTTGCCTGCACTGAATGTTTGTAATTGTAAAGTTGTTGGTATTGGTAAGTAAAATGTCTCCTTCTAAGGCTAATTTGTGTATTCCTTATACTATTGCATAGTAAAAATCACATAAAAGAAAGCATGCTCCCACAGAAACTTTGGAAAACTAAGTCCCCACCTTAGTATAAATATCTATAAAGACTTTATCTGTGAGCTGAGGAAAATCTGGAACTTAAAAAATAAAATGGTTATTTAACTTGAATGTTTGAAAGTCTCCAACATAATTTCTTTCGGGGTGATTCATTTCATTACATGAGTTCTGTTTGCATTAAAGAAAAGTTTGAGGTCATTGAATTGTTTTATTTTAGAATTAAATCTTTTAATGTTGAATATAACTGTGTTTGAGAATGAATACTACAGATTTTTATTAATGCAAATGGTGTTTACTAACAACCAGTAT